>MJHO01000269.1:64965-143405 GCA_002076135.1 Xerophyta viscosa
TGAAAACGGATAGCCCGGACAAAATGGGGTGTCTACATTCAGTTTTATTTCATTGTTCGCCATCCGGCCGGTCGCACTATCATCCTCGGGTACCCTACCAAACATAAGAACTAGAGAGAAATTTTTTTTTATCTTACTCCTGTTTCGTTTGACGGCTGGGAGAATGTTCCTCAGCAATGGGGTGAGCCCCCTGTCGATTTGTTTTCTCCTCCGGCAGGGGTGAATCGCCAATGGGATGAGTTTGTTAACGAGTTTCGCTGCGCTTCGCCCATCCGCCAGATTGACGTTTCCAGGATGAACTACCGCTCACTACGTCTTCTCGGTCTGCTTCCTCGAGTTGATCCCAATCAGCGAGAACCGAAGGCCGATGCTCGGTTTGTTCGTCCTGTTATTTTTTTTTTTATCTTCGGAGATGAAGTCTGCTTCCAAGTCTGATCCTGTAGAAGACGAGTCTCCTGTCTAGTTATCTCCGCCTCCGACTCCAGGGGACGAAAGTCATTCCGGACCTTTTGCTTTACCAGCTCCTCCTGTATTTTTGGTGGAATCAAGTGTTGTTGCTGCTACTACTATTACTACTGCTACTATCGCCGCTGCTGTTACTGCTACTATTACCGCCGCTGCTGCTATTACTGCCATTGCTGCTACTCCTGCTACTACTGCTACTCCTACTACTATTGCCATTGCTGCTACTCGAGAACAAGCTCCTTCTCCTCCTCTTTCAGTGAGTTGCACTTGAATCTTCTTTTTGCCTCACATTGAGACGTATGTATATTGAGTACTAGTGATGTATGTTACCTCTGTGTATCCGACCACAATCTGCCAAATCCGAAAGAGGAAGGCTAGCGCTCCTCGCTCGCCGCGGCGTCGACGGACGCGTTCTTCCTTTCAGAAGCCTTCGCTCCTTCTCCTGCCATTTCCTCGGAGCTGGGGGGCTCCATTGAGATTTATTCTTCTTCTTCTTCCCCTGACCGAGAAGGTTCAGGTATTCCTTGGGGGATCCGCTGGAGGATCTCCCCCAACTCCTTGCCGATATTGCTTCTTCTTTTTCTTCTCTGGCGTTTTTGCCGGTTCTCTCACTCCACCTTCTCACCCTGCTGCCGTAGGTTCTCCAGTCGCTCCTCCTCCACTGGCTACGGTTAGTGATTCCCAGAATGCTCATGTTTCTCCTTCTTTCTCTCATTCTCCAACTGGTTCTTCACGGGCCAGTCTTCGTGTTTCACTTCTGAGGGGTTTAAATTTGGTCCCGTTGTCTTTTATTTCTTCTTCTTCTACTTCTACTTTCTCTCTTTCTGCATCCTTACCTTCTTCCACTCATTCTATTTTTGTTTCTGTTGTTTCTACTACTTTGGGGGAGTCGGTGCCTTCCCCTGGCCGAATGCCCCCGGTCGAACCGCCTTTCCCTGCCGACACTGGTGAGGAGATCGGCGCCGCGATCTGTAGTAGTTTGTCGCGGGTTGAAGCGCAAGCGCTCGCCGGTTTGGCATTTGGCACCGATCATCGGATCCTCCAAGGCCTGCTTGGGTCTGTCGAAGCGGTTAGTGGTCTCCCTTTTTATATCTTATATTGGGATATTTATTTTGTTGTTTCTGTTGGGGTAACATTCCTTCGTTCCTCAGTCGGTAGGCTGGCTCTGGGAGTCGCCCCAAGGTCGCCTCCAACTGCAATCTGTTGAGACCGAGTTAACGAACGCTCTGAAGAAGAACGCTGCCATGCGAGGGCAGTTGGCTTCTAAGGATGAGCATCTTCAGTCCTTGGAAGTAACTATTTTTGGGATGGAGGAAGAGAAGGTTGTTGCGTGCACGGAGATCCACCGCCTGCAGGTGACTCTTGCACTCTCTTCCTCTGCTCATGAAGCTGCTAAGGCGGCAGCGAAAATATATGCCCAGAAACTTGCTGTACAGTTGAAAGTGGTGACTGCTGAGCGCGACGGTCTTCAGTCAGAGCTTCAAGGCGAGCGCTCGGTCGCGGTTAGTCACCAAGCTGACTGGGAGCTGGCCAAGGCATTAGCGGAACGAGAAGCGGTCTCCTTGTACCTGAACGCCACACATCAGGTTTGGCCGATCGATTACTCCGCCAGTTCCCTGCCACGAATCCGGAAGATGTCTTGGCAATGTTCTCGGTGATCGAGTTCATTGAGTCCGAGCGGACATCCGTCAATAGTCATCCTCCACCTCCTCCAGCAACTTGACTGTTATTTTGTTGATTCAGCCCAGAGGTATGTTTCTAAATTTTGTAACCATCGTAAATTTTGTAACTGTCGTATTATTATTGTTTGGCCCCTTGGCAAGTATAAAGTTTGATTCCGTAGCGTGCAGGGCAATATTTTGCTGTTCTGATGCTGTGTATTTTCTATCGGTATGTGTTGGTGTTTGCCATTCTTTAAACTTGCTATTGATAGAATCTTTTCAGATTGCTCGCATGCCATGTGTTATGAACGGTAGACCCGTCCATGCGCTTGATTCTGTATGACACTTGCCCTTTTGTTTTTGCAACTTGGAAAGGTCCCTCCCATATAAGGGTTAATTTCTTGTTCCCGGGGTCCTGAACACCCAAAATTCTGTGCAGAACCAGGTCGTCCTATTTGAATTCTCGGGGCTTTACTCGCTTGTTGTAGTATTTAGCGGTTTGGTGTTGATACGCTTCCACTCGTATTGCTGCTTCTTCCATTTTTGCATTTATAAGATCGAGCTCGACTCTGAGTCGTTCACCGTTACATTCAACGTTCGCCCATGTTCGGAGAATCGGCTCGCTTATTTCAACTGGGAGGACAACTTCTGTCCCATACACTAGGTTGAAAGGAGTTTTTCCAGTGACTTTCCTATGGGGGTTCTATAAGCCCACAACACCGTTTGGAGCAGATCAGGCCAGCTTCCTCCTTTCTCCTCTAAGGTGGATCGTAACCCTGATATGATGGTGCGATTAGCGTTACCAGCCTGTTTGCTTGGGGGTGGTATATGAAAATCGGTGTTCTATTTTGTATCTTTCGCATTGTTCTGCGAAGATAATACTTTTAAATTGAGTGCCGTTACCTGTAATTAGTGCTCGAGGCAGTCCGTACCTACAAATGACATTTTTCCAAAAGAATTTCCAACAATTATTACATGTTATCGTCGTGAGTGGTTTCGCTTCTATTCACTTGAAGAAATACTCGATGGCGACTATGATAAATTTGCGGCCTTACGTTGCTACTGGCAAATGTCCTACTATATCCATCCCCCATTGGGCGAATGGCCAAGGACCACTGATGGATATTAGATCCGTTGGAGGTAAGTGGATGATATTAGCATGCCTCTGACAAGCTTCACACCTCTGCACCAGTTCCTCACTATCTTGCTTTATCGTAGGCCAATAATACGCTTGGCGTATCGCTTTGGTTGAGAGCGTTCGGCCACTAATATGCATTCCGCAATCCCTACTGTGTATTTCTTGCAATACTCCTTTTCGTTGTTGAGATGTAATGCATTTCAATAGGGGCCGGACGAACGCTCTGCCTCTCGCTTGTCTTCCTGTATGACACCTTTATTCAAGAATTGGGTGATAGGAGTCATCCAGGTTTATGGCGTCTCGTCTATACACATAATCTCAGCTCTGCCTTCTAGGATAGACTGTTTGGTATCTACGCAAGAGCATTCTAGCTCCTCCAAGAATATTCGTTGTGGGGTGAATTCCCACGGGCAGGTAGCAAGCTTGGACACTGCATCCGCTAACATATTCTATGATCTGTAAATGCGTTGTATAGAAAATATATCAAATCTTTTAATGCTTTCCCGATCCATGTCCAGGTATTTTGCCATACCAGGATCTTTTGCTTCATAAACACCAGCTACTTGATTTACTACTAACTCAGAGTCTGTTCTTGCCTCTAAGGTTTTGACGCCCAGTGCTTCTCCTAGTTTGATTCCCATAATTAATGCTTCGTATTCAGCTGCATTGTTTGTCGCAAAAAATTTGAATCGCAAAGCATAATCTAGGCGGGCTCCCTCTGGGCTGGTTAAAATCTCAAACCTGCTCCAGTTGCTGTGTCTGTGGAGAATCCGTCAGTATATAAGTACTATGTCTTTGGCATTAGTGTTTTCTCCGGGGCGTTCGCTGGTTGATTCATCTCCCGCTCCCCTGCCTGTGGGGGGTCGGGAATTGGCGTAATGGTTTCCACTAGGAAATCCGCCAGCACTTGTGCTTTGATGGCTGATCTGGGTAGATACTGGATATCGTACTCGGATAACTCTACTCCCCATTTGACCAGCCTGCCCTACGCCTCTAATTTAGACAAGATATGTTTTAGCGAGTGGTTGGTTAATACCTGAATAGTGTAGCCTTGAAAGTACGGTCGGAGTCTTCGGGCGGAGACCACTAGTGCGAATGCTAGTTTCTCGCAGTCTGAATATCGCGTCTCTGCATCTCGCAGGATCATGCTAACATAATATACGGGTAACTCCACCCCATCGATCGCCTAACTAGGACTGAACTCACTACTGCCAGTGAGACTGCAGGTATAAGTATAGGTTCTCCCCTATTTCAGGACTGGAGAGCACTGGAGGTGTTGTGAAGAATTTCTTTATGTTGTCAAAAGCATTTTGACATTCTTCGTTCTAGATGAACGTTTTGTTTGTAGTTCCAGGCCATCCTATGGTGGCTGCTGTCTTCTTGAAGGTGGAGAAGAATAGCTTGCATCGATCTCCTAATTTGCATAGGAATCGTCCCAAGGTTATTATTCTTCCTGCCAACCGTTGCGCCTCTCGAATATTAGTTGGAGGTGGCATACTCAGTATGTCGGCGACTTTCTCCGGATGATCCTCGATCCCTCTGCTGGAGACCATGAAGCCTAGAAATTTGCCCGAGGAAACTCCGAACAAGCATTTCTCCGGGTCCAAACGTAAACCCGCTTTCATCATGAGGTCGATCGCTCATTGTAAATCCTGGAGGTGATTTTCTTTCTTCCGGCTTTTGACTAGTAAGTCGTCTACATATGCCTCCATCATTTCTCCCAACTCGCTTCTAAAAATGATACCCATTGCTCGCTGGAAAGTAGCCTGGGCATTTTTGAGGCCGAAAGGCATGACTTTATAATAAAAGGTGCCTTCTTTTGTGATTAAGGCAGTGTTCGGTGCATCTTTCTCGTTCATTTTGATCTGGTTATATCCGCTATAGGCATCTAGGAAAGATAATCGTTCATATCCGCACGTAGAGTCCACCAGATAATCAATGCGCGGCAAAGGATAATTATCTTTTGGGCAGTGTTTATTTAGATCGGTAAAGTCTACACACATACTCCATTTGCCATTCGACTTTTTAACCATAACTACATTTGCTAACCAGGAAGTAAATTGGGTTTCATCGATAAATCCCGCATCAAGTAGCTTCTGCACCTCCGCCCTCGCCGCTATCTTCTTCTCCTCAGAGTAGCTCCGAAGCGGTTGTTTGACTGGCCGAATGCTAGGTGAAAGATGCAACTGGTGGGTGGCGATCTTTGAGTCTACACCAACCATGTCCGAAGGCTCCCAGGTGAACACTCCGGTATTCTTCTGCAGGTATTTCTGCAGCTTTTCTCGCTCCTCTTCTGTTAGTGTGGATCCCACTAGAATGATTCGCCGAGTTTCTGTCTTGCTTTGGGACAACTTCAACTTCTCTTCTACCGGTGTGCTCCAATCGTTCCGCTCGCTGGGATCAATCTCCACATTGGCCGCTATTTGAATAGATTTATTCTTCATTCCTGACACGAAGCATCTTCTCGTCGCCTGTTGGTTGCCCTTGACCTCTTCAATCCCATTTTGAGTTGGGAACTTCATCTTCTGGTGATATGTGGATACCACTGCCTTGAGGTCGTGATTCGTTGGTCGGCCCAAGATTACGTTGAATGGCGAGTTATTTTCCACTGCCACAAATGATATCGGGATAGTGCGTTGTCTCGAAAGGCGCGATCTAATTTGATTCTTGCAAATATCCGAGCATACATGTCTTGTAAGTCTGTGGGAGAGTTATCGAAGATCTGTTCCCGCAACTTTGGATGTCGTATGCCAACTTGTAGGGCCGCCATGATGACTGCTGGATCGACATTGCGAACTTTTTCTCTTTCTTCATTGAATTGCTTGAAATGATCCGCTAGGCTTTCGTTATCTTCTTGTATCACCGACAGCAAGATTCGGCTGTCTTGGTAGATCATAGTGCTGGAGTAGAAGTTGGCGATGAATGCCTTCTCCAACTGAGAAAAGTTGTCTACCGAGCCATGCAGACGGTTCTTCCACCATGACTTGGTTGATCCGATCAAAGTGTTGTCGAACGCTAGACATTAGAGTTCATCCGATGCCCACTTGAACCGCATCGCCGCTCGATATTTTTCCAGATGTGACTCAGGATCTTCAGTGCCATCAAAATCTTTGAGTTTTGGTAGTTCGAAATCGAATGGAATTAAAGTTTCCAAAACCCTCTTGGTTAAGGGCGAACGCCCGTCTCCCGTGTAAACGGGAAGAGGTCGAATGGTGACCGTTCAACCGCTTCGATTTCTCGGTCTGTTTGTTTGTGTCTCTTCCGCCTGGATCCCAGTAGTTACTACCGGGGCTTCTTGTCTTCTTTCCACCTGACTGCGTACAGGTGATCCTCTCGGTCCTTGCTCTTGCGGCGCTCTAGTATCATGCTCTCCGCGTTCTTGGCGCTATTCTGGGATAGGCGAGCCTCTGCGGGCTCCCAGCCTATCCCAAGTGTTGCGGCGACTGCCGTTGTCCTCCTGTTGCTCCAATCGGGGTGCCACCAGATTGGTAATTGCCGTGGTGAGCATCACCCTGATCTCAGTGCGGAAATGAACCAAATCCTCCCGGATGAGAGGCACCGGGTTTGTTTGTGCGGTTGTTTGTCTGTTCGAACTTGCTTGTTGTTCTTGGAGATTGTCAGCGCGGTTGCGATTGCGACCACGAGTTGCTCCTGTCAGGTTCTGGGGTTCCGCCCCACCATCGCTTGTCGGAACACTGTTTCTTACCGAGCTATTTTGTGTTACACATCTCCGATTGGCCATCACTTCGATGTCTTTTTCCCCAAAAACGACGCCAAATGATGGTACGGGGTTGATGAAGTTTAGGAATCAGATGATGATGGACGGACAACTATCACAAAATACCAGATTTACGTGGTTCGACGAAGATGCCTACATCCACGGGAAGTGAGAACACTCTTTTCAGTATTAGGGTTCAGAGAGAGAGGCGAGTACAAGTTTTTCTTATTTTAGGGTTAGGCTCTAAGTATTTATATATTAAGAAATCAGCCGCCCTAAACCCTAGAATATCCTCCGATCAATTAGGTAACTAACTCCTCTTTATATGGTATACCGGCTCTTTATATTCGGCTGCCATAACCGTTCGGATAACGTCATGGTCTTAGCCATTTGCCACATCAATTTGCATGAATTTTGATACATTGCATTCGTGTGCTTGCATTGATCCGTAGGTGTCCTCGGTCGCTCACAAGCCGAGGGAATGCCTAGATATTCTTTAGGATCTAGGAAGGCCGAGAGTGAGAGAGAGAGAGAGAGAGAGAGTTCTTTTGTAGTATGAGTTGGCCAATATTGCCACTCTGTCATATTGCCTATACCAATGTTCGGTTACAACACAATTCCACACCCCCTAGCCACAACCGGCCAAGTGGTCTATAAATAGGCTTGGACAAACCCCAAGCATCCCCCTTTGCCACAACCGGTCAAATGCATTTAACTAATAGCAATGAATACAAATAGTGGGAAGACAAATGGTCATGTAACTTATGGCCCTTGGTTTTCCGCGCTCCTGCTGGACATCCCTTGGAATTACCATATGCCCGCCAGTCTTCCGTGTGCCTACCGCGCGCCCGCTGGCCTTCCGCGCAGCTTACTGCGTACCCGCTAGCCTTCCGCTCGCACTCCACGCCCGCTGGCCTTTCGCTCGCACTCCGCACCCGCGCCTATGCCGCACCTTTGTCGCGTCTATGCGGCGCCTATGCTTCGTCTATGCCGCGCCTATGCCGGGTCCACTACATCCATCTTGACCCAAGATCCTCCTGGATCAAGCCTTCCCACCGTACGTACCATTGCTCCGTAATGTTTCACGCTAGAACCCCAAATACAGGCAAGTCTTGCCCTTGCCCTTGCTGCTTGCCCTAACCATCAAAGATATGGTCGGATCCGCCTCTTGCATGGATAAGGGTGCTTCTTCCGTGTCCGCCTCGACGGTTGTCATCAACGTCTTCTTGCCCTTGTCCATACCTCCGGTCTTCTTCTTTGGAGCCAATTCTGGATGTAACTTCCAGCACTTCTTCTTGATGTGGCCCTTCTTTCAAGAGTGGCCGCACTCGATGTCCTTCTTTTTGGACTCCTCCGTTGTCCCGTCACTTGCACTATCCTCGGCCGAGGCATTCATGCCCGTGCCTTTGCCTGCGCTCCCGCCAACGGCCTACTTGCCCTTGCTTCGCCCGCGCGCTCGGTTGAGCTTCTCGAACGCCATCGCATTCTTGCAAGCATTCCCTACATCAAAAATAGGGTAAAGATCGACCTCCGCATGAAGCTCCTCATGCAGCCCCACGAGGTACTTGCGTAGAACATCACGATCCTCCAATGGTACGCCTAGGGCCAGTGCGGATCTCTGGAACTCCGTAGTGTAGTCCTGCAGACTCTGGTCATCGGTTTGCTTCAAATAGAGCCATTTCCTCCACCGTTCTTCATCGTATCCAACCGGATAGAATTGTTCCTTGCACCTTGAAGGCGGTCCAAGTGACTCCTCCCTCTCCCCGCGTCCTTAGGTGTGAGTTCCACCAAACCAACGCATGTGACGCAAGTTTGAGTCTTGCGAAGCCTATGTGTTGCGCATCATCATAGCCATACAATGAGAAGTATGACTGTAACTGGTCAATCCAACCATCTAACTTCTCTCCATTAATTTCACCATCGTACACCGGAATCTCCAACTTAGCATCGATCCGAATCAGGGAGAGACCATTCGCCCATCCTTGCTCCAACCATGCCCCTATGGATATCTCAGGCTCCTCCCGAGCAACCTCCCGTTCGGTGACTTGACCTTGCTCACGCGCGCGCATTTGGTTAAGAGATTTCCCATACTCCCCCACGTCGCTCGGACCGCTGCCTACGGTAGGCCGAGCTTGCATGGACCCTCCTTGGACTTGCGCTTCGAGCATCCTCTCCAACAGCCCCGCCAACCGTTCCAAACGCTCCTCCAAGCATCCCATCTGGTCCTCTCGTGACTCCTCTCGGCTGGACACTTCTTGTACGCGCGCCTCCTCTTCCGAGCGCCGAATGTCCTCTTCGCCTTAATGTGGCGCCGTGACCGTGCCAAGCCTTGTGACAGCCATTCCTCGATCTTCCATGCTCCTAAGCTCTGATACCACTTGATCCGTAGGTGTCATCGGTCGCTCACAAGCTGAGGGAATACCTAGGATATTCTTTAGGATCTAGGGAGGCCGAGAGTGAGAGAGAGAGAGTTCTTTTGTGGTATGAGTTGGCCAATACCGCCACTCCCTCGTGTTGCCTATACCAATGCTCGGTTACAACACAATTCTACACCCCCTAGCTACAACCGGCCAAGGGGTCTATAAATAGGCTTGGACAAACCCCAAGCATCCCCCTTTGCCACAACCGGTCAAAGCCATTTAACTATAGTAATGAATAGAAGTAGTGGGAAGATAAATGGTCATACAACATATAGCCCTTGGTTCTCCCGCGCTCCTGTTGGACATCCTTTGGCATTACCATGTGCCCGCTAGCCTTTCGCGTGCCCGCTGGCCTTCCGCGCAATTCTCGCGCGCCCGTTGGCCTTCCGCGCAGCTTACCGCATGCCCGCTGGCCTTTCGCTCGCACTCCGCGCCCGCTGGCCTTCCGCTCGTACTCCGCTCGCTGGCCTTCTGCGCAGCTGCGCATAGGCCGTGCCTGTGATGCGCCAGTGCCGCGTCCATGCCGCGCCTATACCGCACCTTTGTCGCGTCCATGCGGCGCCTATGCCACGCCTATGTCGCGTCTATGCCGCGCCTATGCTGCACCTTTGCCGCGTCCATACGGCGCCTATGCCACGCCTATGCCGCGTCTCTGCCGCGCCTATGTTGGGTCCACTACGTCCATCTTGACCCAAGATACTCCTGGATCATGCATAACCAAACTCATGCGTAATAACAAGCTGAGAAACAATGGAGCGAGAGCTTATGACAATGCATATTCACTACACCACTATAAACACTAGGTTACTCAAGCGATTGTGGAGTGATATGACCAAAGAAGAAAAAGTCAAGTGCAGAGACCGGTTCGGGACCCTGGATGACTTGGTCAATTTTGAAGTAAATTGGGAGTTCATCAAAGCAATCGTCTGGTTCTAGGATCGCAATAGGAGGTGCTTCGTGGTAAATCTCTGACGTCTGCCCAACTATCGACGAATACATGAGCTGTACGGTGACAAAATCTTCCATGGCCTATACTCCTTATGCTGAAGAAAAGCTCCCATGACAGCTAGCCAGGTTTATGAACATACAGTTGGCCATGGTGGCACCTTATATGCAGCTAGATTCCGACATTCGCATAGAGAAACAAATTGCACTTAAGGATGAACTAATAGCTAAAGACGGAGCCGAAGATTACAGAATCATAACATTTGTCCTTGCAGTATACGGCCTCGTGATCTTCCCAAAAGTGCCAAACACGATTGACAGCGAGATATATTATCTCGTATTTTCTATGTTTCAACGGCAGATTAATCTAGTCCCGAGTATACTAGTAGAAACATTAGCTACGTTGAACAAAATGACTAGAGCCAAGAAGGGAGGCTTCAACTGTTGTGCATCATTACTACATGCTTGGGCATGTTATCGTTTCATGGAGTCATTTGTGCATAACACCTATTTGCATATAGGAAAGCCCATACAAGTAGTTGAGTAAATTAAAGAATAAATGCTCGGTATATCTTTAAAAATATTTGTAGAATCATGGAGCATGTAATTTGAATATTTGTATTTTTACATAATATATTATTAATACGTGATTTGGACATCAGTATTTAGTATTTCATCATTATTTACACAGTAATATCTTCTTAAATTTATAAAACTATAAATTTGTTAAAGTTACTAATTATTTTTAAATACTATATTTTTAAAATTTACAAATATTTTAAAAATTAAAAAATAGTACGGATCGGCACGTCTCGAGTTCAGGATTTATCGAAACTCGGCACGAAACGGCATTTAAAACCTTGGTTGAACCCATCATATGTACCTCTCTCTCACTCTGTGACACAATCAACCCAACCGCAACCCCCACGTTCATTTCTGCCGACCAGATCCGTACCTCCGGAGCTAAACATCCCCAGGTGTGTGAGTTGTTGCACCGCTAAATTCCTTCACGAGCTTGATTTCGAGTTGCCCTAGCTGTTGTGCCGGTCGATCTGCGCAGCTGGTAGTCTATCGCTGCCGCTCCTGATCTCGTCGCTATCGCTACTACTGGCGGGAGCTGCCGCCATCGTTGATTCGGGCCGCTCTGATCTCTCTCTCCCTTACTCGGCGGCGCTGCAGCTGTCGAATTCTGCCACCGCCTTCGCCAGATCCCGATGCTCTACTATCTCCGTGGACCTCGTCTTGGTCATCTCCGACCGTTGCTACTGCCGTTTGTTACCATGTAGTGTTAGACACTACCTGAAGCTGCATCGCTTTTATTGTTGTGGAGCTCATATCAAATATCAGATCAGAGCATATTCCCAAAGCAATGGAGCAGGTATGATTCTGTTATAATTTTGGATTCAAATTTATTTATATAAGATATTGTATTGTTGTTTCTCTCTGTCTCTTTCTTTTGATTGTGACTAGGGAGGTTGGAAGGAATTTGGTGCATATGCCTTCGTATTAATTTTTATTGCATTCCTGTTATGGGGAAAGCTGCAAATTATTTGGAAATTTTAAGAGGAATTTGAGACATTCTTGTATTTGTTTCGATAAATTGCCTATACAGCATGGTTTATGTGTTTATGTTCTAGTTAAAAAGGGTTCACTTGATTAGCGTTGAAAGGATTGTTAAAGAATTGGCATTTAATTTTGTATTTCAGGGTTCCACTGAGTCCTATATGTCTCTTGATTAGTGTTGAAAGGATTGTTGAAGAATTGGCATTTAATTTTGTATTTCAGGGTTCCACTAAAGTCCTATATGGCATCCACTAAATTGTCACATTTTTTCCTCATATGTCTATGAATAATTTTTGAGTTACAGAAAATGTTGAGTTATACTTTGTCACTTGATTGAAAGAATCCTGCATTTACATGTCTTTGTTGTCATAAGGGATTACTAGCGGATATTAGAGCGCTATGATCTGAACAGAGTTTTTGTAGTGAATGATGCAACTTTTAAGACTAAATGTGGATATCTCTAAATTTGTATATAGTTTTATGTCCTAGAAAGTTCATGTGCTTGTTTTGAAGAGTTATATTTAGGGAAAAAGATAGTATAAGAGTATAGATAAATTCATTCTATATGACTATGTATCGATTCTAACATGTAAAGTAATTGATGTAAAATAATTTGTTGTAAGCTGCCATAACAAAACCAAATTAGAAGTTTAGATGTCCATACAAAAATTTATATTTTAAGCTTAGATGCCCAATAATATTTTGTTATAAGTAATTGGTATATCTTGTAGAAGTCCTGTCCATACAAGAATTAATATATATATATATATATATATATATATATATTTTTTTTTTTTTTTTTTTTTTTTTTTTTTTTTTTGCATTAACTTAATGTTGGTATATTATCATGTGCAATGACAAAAACCAAATTAGAAGTTTAGATGCCCAATTTTATGGATCAATCTCTTGAAGTGCTAAAGAAAGTCAATCTGTGCATTTAAAACCTTGATAAGTGAATCTTCATAGTGACTTACTCACCTTGTCTCTGTTTACTAGTATAATGATCATATTTCTTTTTTCGTAGGATGAGGATGAAGATGATATTGTCTCTTAATATCAGCTCACCTTGTATCGAAACAACTTGATGATATTGTCACTTTATTCAATAAGTCAGAACTTTTGAAGAATGGTATTTGCTATTCATCTTCAGAACTTCTGATCATATTTCTGGCTTTCAATAGATGATGTATAGTTACATTGCATATAATTTCTTGTTTGTGCAAGTTTCTCCTTTATGCAAAGTCTTGGTCTATGAAAGTATCAACATAGAGATACAATGAAGCTAGACTTTATTATGCATTGCAACATATGGTGTGCTTTGTTTCACTTGTCCAGGATGTAGTGGACCTTGACTTTACTTCACGTGAAATGGTTCCTATGTTTTGTAGTCCTCTTTATTTTCTTCCTACATCAGGAGTCTAAATTTTCTTCGTAGGCATGATTGTTAGCTATCCAATTTTCATGTCTAGCTATATTTACAAGGTTGCATAAGGTTGTTTATCTCGTAGACACTGAAATTATTCATAGTGTCACACAATTGATTTTCTTCGTTTTGTCTTGTAATACTTAAGTTAAAGTTAATACTTAAACACTTGGTTGTGCTTAAGTATGTCTTTTACCACTAGCTAATCCGATATATATATACGATACACATTCTACATTTTGCACCTACATATCTCATTAAGTAAAATTGGCAATATACACTAAAAGAGATCTACTCTTGTAACTCTACCGCTTTGCTACTTAATGAATTATTAAATTCTTTCTAATGCTATCTAGTCTTTCACAAACTTTAAGGAATCATGATGCTACTATTAATTCTTTCTAGTGCTACATACATCACTTGCGGGAATGGAAAGTTTCAACATCTAATTTAGAATGTTGTGCATTACAGGTACATATCACTTGCAGGAATGAATGATATTGGTGAGGTACCTGAACTTCTTTTGTGGCCGCTTGTTTTAGATATTAATTGCAATGTACACCTACATGTTATATGTTATTTGAATATTAGCGAGCATACTTTGTAGATGTGACAATCTATATTCAATTTTATATATTATGAAGTTTAATGTGTTATAAGCATTTAACTTGTCGCTGTGAGTGAGTGTGTGTGTGTGTATAAAGATTTAGAGACAAAACATAATGGCTTTTAAAATTATCTAAGCTAATATAATATGATTTTTAAAATAATATGAAGCTAATTTTATATTAAGATGCGGATAGTTTTGGAGGCAAAATGAAGTTGGCATCTAATTCTTTTCTTTTGCTTTTTCTTTTTTCCTAGAAGCCAATATTATAAAGCTTTTAAGCTGATCCGAAATTAATTTTTATTGGCTGCAGATAGTTAAAGAGGCCGAATGAGGTTGCTTTTAATATACGTTTTCAGAAGCTAATATTATATGGCTTTTAAAACGATCTGAAGTTAATCTTATGTTGGCTACAGATGGTTTTAGAGACCGAATGAAGTCGGCATCAAGAAACTAAAATTTTTAAAAGGTAATTATTGTTGGCTTTTAATTTTTAGAGGCTGATATAATTTGGCTTCTAAAATGTGTTTTTTGAAGCCAAAAAACTAGTTGGCCTCGTGAAGCTTTAGTAGCGAACATTAGGAAGCCAACCTTGAAGCCAACTTTTTTTGGCATCTGATAATATTTAGAGGCCAAAAATCAATCTGTAAAGACCAATTTGATTGGCTTTTAAAGATGTTTTTTCTTATAGTGACGTAAGTTCTGTATTTTGTGATTGTTTTTCATCTATCGTCGTCTAATTCCTAAATCTAATCAACCTCGAACCATCATTTGGCGCCGTGGACAGCTCTTTTTGATTTTTTTTTTAATATTGTTTTAATATTTCCTAAGGTTTTCGATTATTCCAAATTCAATAATGGTGTCCAAATTTTATTTTGACGATTCTATAGAAAGTTATAGGGGGGTACAATTTCGGTGATGATTTTGTTTATTTATTTTCCGCGCTGTGGTACCGTGCGGACGGTGGGGAGTATTATATGATGATGCAGTAGTTTGTGGTGTTATAGAGATGTACGTGTGCGAGCGCGGCCGATGACGGCGACGTCTCCGGTGTGCGGCGGTGTTTGGGAGTTGTGAACTAGGTCGGTGGAATGACTGAGTGGTGGACTGAGTGGTGGCAGCAACTGGCGTTGATGTCGTCAAGCAAAGCCGACGGAGCGGCGCCGACGAAACCGGCGACTCTCTCTCTTTTCCTTGCTTTATTTTTCTCTCTTTTTTCCTTCTTTTTTTTTTTATTTCTGTATTTTTCCCCAGCCTCCTCCCTTTTGCAGCTAGGTTTCCTATATATATATACTACCCTCCCCAAATCTCAACCAATCTTCCTCTTTAAAGCCATTAAAGCCGTTTTTAATCTTTCCAAAAGAAAAATGTAACCGGTTATTCCTATTAAACTTTCATTTAAAACCTCAATTAAAACTTTCCTTTTACTAAAAAATAATTCCATATAATGGTGAATAGGATCCTGCAAGAATTAAAAATCACCTTTTGCACTATGCCGTTAATTTGATTTTATTTACTGAAATGCCATTTTCCATTTTATTTTTATTTTACGAAATTTAACCCGGACAAAATGGGGTATCTACATATACGATTCAAATGGGCGTCAGACGAACTATACTGCTTAGCGTTCGACAATACCTTGATCGGGTGAGCCAAATCCTGGTGGAAGAATCTTCCGCAAGCTTCGTGAAATCTCATAAAAGCTATAGTACTATAGTCTCCTCTAAGCAGTGATCACGAGACGTTGCCGTGGCTCCGCTTCCAGAGAGCCACGGCGGCTAGAATCTTTAAACGAAAATAAATAACCAAAGTTGCACCAAGCTATAACTCATTGTAACACGTCTAAATGAAATTTTAATCACACCATCGACCTCAGGACTCATGAAAACCTTAGAAACATCTATTACAGTGTCAAAACTCGGCGATCACCGAAACACGCCGAAAAGTCGCAAACTCGATAACTCAAAAACAAAGCTCCGAACTCAAATTTTGACGTCGCCAATGGGTCTAGGACGATGGAATACCCCTAGAGAGACCTCTTCGCGCGGACGAGGACGGCCGCCGGCGGCCGCGAGCTGCGAACCGCAGGTCGCGACTTGTCTTCGTTAAAACAAAGACGATAACCGACTTAGCCGGTCACGTGACCGGCTAGCTAGTTTGAAACTCGCACGGACGCGGATTCGATCCGGTCCGTGTTACGCGGGCAGTCGCGCAGGGCTTCACCTCGTGCTGGACTGAGTCTGAGCCCATAAGCACCGAAAATCCATTTTAAGCCTTCTAATAACCAATTTTAACCCCCCCCTCTCCCAAATATAATTAAACTAACTACATACATTTCATTTTAAAATGGCATGTTCACGACTACGACGCGTAATTTAGGATACAATAATTCCTGTGATTGAATAGTAATTATGCTTATTTATGTTACATTCATGCATTAGCGATATGAATAGGGAATAATAAGGTTAGAGTGAGGTGGTTATCCGACCTCTACACCTTAATTTATTTTTTAAAAAATAAAAATAAATAAATATACTTTTATAAAATTAAGGGTAGAATGAGGTGGTTATTCGATCTCTACACGTTGATTCTTTTTTGAAGTAAAAATAAATAAGCGTATGTTTATCATAAAATTATGGTTAGAGTGAGGTGGTTATCCGATCTCTATACCTTAATTTATTTTTCGAAAATAAAAATAAATAAATACATTTTTATAAAATTTTAGAGTGAGGTGGTTATCCAATATCTACACCTTGATTCTTTTATGATGTAAAAATAAATAAGCATATTTTTATCGTAAAAATAAGGTGAAAGTGAGGTGGTTATCCGACCCCTACATCCACCACCGCAACAATATCAAGGAGGTTCATCTAGCTTGCCTCCACAAACATATCAGGCACAAGATTTGGTGCAAACAACAAGCCAACGACCTCAATATCAGAGCCAAACACGTGCGCCAGTAAACAGAAGCAAGCAGTTCTTAGAACCTTTACCGGTTTCCTAAGCAGATATCACTTATGTCTTTGATCATGCATTCGGAACTGCATCGAGAAACTTTTTACTGAAAGTGTTGAGTTAGTCGCACGTGTCGCAAGATACATCAGTCGAACAAGTTGAAAGGCTTGTCGGTCAAATTCAAGCTCCTAACTACATAACATTTTCTGATGATGAGTTAGGGCCGGAAGGCCGAGGGCATATTGGGCAACTCAACATTGCTGTATCTTACAAAGGCTATCTTATTTCACGGGTCTTGGTCGACAATGGCTCTTGCTTCAATGTATTGCCTTTATCAATATTTGACTCATTCAAGGTGGACCCGATGCTCGTGCGAGCAACGAGTATCACCGTCCGTGCATTCAACGGAGCCAAAGTCGAAGCCGTCGGTGAAGTAGAGCTACCAATCAAAATTGGACCCCATGTCTTTAACATTGACTTCCACATAATAGATACCAAATCATCTTATGCCATGTTGTTGGGAAGACCGTGGATACACGCTGCTGGGGCAGTTCTCTCCTCGCTACATCAACAGTTGAAATATGTCCGTAATTTCTGCCTTATCGAAGTTAGTGCCGAACAGGAATATCTCATTAGGCAAGCAAGCGGGGCACCAGGCGTCCAATCAATCGAAGAAGAGGAAAGTGACAATATGCTAATGGGTTTTGAAATCGTCGCAGTAACCCCTATGGTCACGGGAACTGTAATACGTGAGCCGAGACTGCCAAACCAAGTAGTGTCTGCAGCTCGCAGCATCGTCGCAGCAATCGAGAAGAAAGAACTCAAACGCAGAATTGACAATAGCTAACCGATCCTGCCCCCTATGAAATATGAAGGACTTTTGGCCTAGGATTCAAGCCAAAATCGACTGATAGAGAAAAGGCTAGATCAGAGAACTGGGAGCACAAGCGGGCTAAACTAGCTAGCAGGAGTAGAAGTTAATGAACCACCGATGAACATCCCTCCCACTTTGAAGGCATTCCATTCCGCTGGTTATATTAATGTGCCCAACATATCATACCAACTTGGTCGGAACATGGAGGACCTACACATCGCGGCCATCGAAGACGACGTTCTCCCCGCCTACAATAGAAAGATCATATCAAGAAAGGATGATGGAACTTACACCGTTACACAAGTGGTGTTTCCAACAAAGTAATACCTTGAAGTTACATTAGTTGTCCTTTTGATTTGTCACTCTTGTATTTCCTGTGTTTGAGTCAGTTGATTTTTGTATTTTTGACATTGTTGTCTCTTTTGGGTCTATACGAAACAATGTTCTCTTCTGACTGGCAAGCACTAAGTATGAAAATGATAATTTTTAATGAAAATTGCCCGTTCTATTCATATCTCTTTATCTTTCCCCTTCAACCCCTTATACACATTTTCTTTCTCTATAGGATAACCCCACATAATGAATGTTCCTTGAGCAATGATCATGAGTATGTTGTTAATAAAGAGGTGATTGCTGAAACTAAACTTAACAAAGAAATAAGAATAGGAGTGGAAGTAGAGGTGAACATGTTGGTACCCCTTGAAATGCAAGTCGAAACAGTTAACTTAGGTACTGAAAAAGAACCACGTCTTGTCAAGATCGCAGCAATGCCCAATGAAGAAGAGAGACATAAATATATCCAATTCCTTCAAGAATATAAGCCAATATTCGCGTGGTCATATGGAGACATGCCTGGATTAGACCCTAACATAGTCAGACACACATTGCCTATCAAACCACGCCACAAGGCAGTGAAACAAAAGCTGAGGAGAACGAAAACCGAGTTGGCAAGCAAGGTAAAGGAAGAAATTGACAAACAATTAAAAGCATGATTTATTCAGCCTATCGATTACAATGATTGGTTAGCCAACATAGTGGCGGTGCCAAAGAAGATGGTCGTGTACGCATTTGCGTTGACTATAGGGATTTAAATGCGGCCAGTCCGAAAGATGATTTTCCATTGCCACATATAGATATTCTTGTAGATCATGCCACGATGCATGCCGTGTACTCGTTCATGGCTGGATACTCAGGTTACAACCAAATCTTGATGGATCAGGAAGATAGGGAGAAAATGGCTTTCACCACACCTTGGGGAAGGTTCAGCTATCGTGTAATGCCTTTCAGATTAAAAAATACTGGGGCAACCTATCAGAGGGCAATGGTGATCATATTCCCCAACATGATTCACAATGAGATTGAAGTGTACGTCGATGATATGATCGTAAAGCCGAAGGAGGATGAAGACCATATCCAAATACTCAAAAAGGTTTTCGAGCGGCTGAAAGAAGTGAATATCTAGCTAAACCCTAACAAGTGCATTTTTGCGGTAACCTCCGGAAAGCTACTTAGCTTCATCATTAGCCAGAGGGGCATAGAAATAGACCCTGATAAAATCAAAGCAATTCAGAATATGCCTCCCCCGAAAAACCAAAAAGAAGTGCGGGGATTCCTAGGAAGGTTGAACTACATAGCATGATTTATATCGCAATTAGCAGCCACCTGTGAACCAATATTCAAGCTCTTACGAAAAGATCAACCCTGCCAATGGAATTATTAGTGTCAGGAGGCTTTCAACAAAATTAAGGAAAATTTGAAGAGCTCGCCGGTGCTGATGCCGCCTATCCATGATAGGCCTCTGTTGTTGTACGGCCTGCTGAGCACCTCGCTCCTCCAAAGCAGCCGCAACAGCCTCCCGGATCAGGCGAACCAAGTCTGTGTTAGCCGGTGGCGGACCCGGTACCTCCGAATCGGTGCCACGAGCTGATCGTCTATGTGGTGGTATCCTGCAACCACAACGACCCGAGATTAATTATTTACACTAATCGTCCTAACACTCGTTTACACAACCCATTAATTAACAAGTTTTAGTTTCTAGGAAGCATTAAGCTACACCTTACTTTGATACCATAAACTGTCGCGCCCCGCGCCCCCGGGGCGCTGCCGGACAGGAGAACCGGGACGATCCGCCGGAAGTCCAACAATAAACAGCGGAAGCAACCGGAGCTCCGACAGACCGGAAATATATTTTTATAGTTTCAAAATGAGTTTAGAAAACATATGAAATTCATTTCAAAACAATTTGGAAAGCTTGAGCCGAGTACTGGACTTCTGAGCCCGGGTTACCGTCCACGGAGGAGGTGGACTTCACCGCAAGATTCGACAAAGCCTGTTGGGAATTCTAAGTACCAATCTCTTCCATTGATACAAGAAAAACATAGCAATCTAGGGTGTCACGACCCGCCCCAGCCCACCACGGAAGCGGGTCGTTTTTCCTTCCGGAAAAGTGGAATTCCCTTGGTTGGTGCTAAGCAAGGGCCTCCCACACTTATTAACCCAAACATCTCTCTCACACAAGGGATGTGGGAAAAACCAAGCCAATCCACGCGCGGCCCAAACCATGGCCCAACTTGCGCATGATCCACATCTATCGGTCGACCGAAATCTATGCAGATCGCGCACTCTTGTGTCGATCCCATCCAAATCTGGAGCCTCACATCCCCCACACCTTAGGATACGACGTTCCCGTCGTACGGGATAGGTCATGGACGGATGTACATGCCCAGTCTCTCCCCAGTCACACGGGTCGTAAAAGTCGTGCATCATGCCCCTACCGCAGCCTATCTTGGCCTTACGCGGGTCCCTGGGACTACGCACCCACCCGTGTCTGTGACCGTGGCTGCTCTGATGCCATTTGTGTCACGACCCGCTCCCCGCCCCAGGCCACCTCCCGCCCAAAGCCCGACCCACCACGGAACTGGGTCTTTTCCCTTCCGGAAAAGAAAAATTTCCTTGGTTGGTGCTAAGCAAGGGCCTCCCACACTTATTAACCCAAACATCTCTCTCACACAAGGGATGTGGGACAAAGCAAGCCAATCCACGCGCGGCCCAAACCTTGGCCCAACTTGCGCATGATCCACATCTATCGGTCGACCGATCAACTTTTCGGTCGACCGATCAACTTTTCGGTCGACCGAAACCTGCGCAGATCGCGCACTCTTGTGCCGATCCCACCCAAATTAGGGCCTCACACTACGTCTCATGGATAAAAAGTTTTTTATGAGAACTACGCCTCAAAAGATTTTTTATGAGAATTACATCTTAATGATAAACAGATTTTTATAAGAGCTACGCCTAAAAAGATTTTTGATGAGAACTACGTCTCATGGATAAAAAGATTTTTATGAGAGCTACGCCTCAAAAGATTTTTTATGAGAACTACATCTAATGGATAAAAAATTTTAATGAGAACTACGCATAAAAAGATTTTATTAGGACCACATATCAAAAAGATTTTATGACGAGAACTGCGACTCGTGAAAAAGATTTTTTTTTGAGAACTACGTCTCAAAAAGAATTTATGATGAGAACTGCGTCTCGTAAAAAAAGATTTTTTATGAGGATTACGCCTCAAATAGGTTTTATTAGAACTATGTCTCAAAAAGATTTTATGATGAGGACTGTGTCTCGTGAAAAAGATTTTTATGCGAACTACGTCTCAAAAAGGTTTTATGAGAACTACGTCTCAAAAAGATTTTATGGTTTTATGAGAACTACGTCTCAAAATATTTTATGATGATAACTGCGTCTCGTGAAAAAAAAAAATTTATAAGAACTATGTCTCAAAAAAGGTTTGATGTCAAATTTGTGATGTTTTTTTTAATGAAGTTGTGGAATAGAAAGAGAACAATTTATTTTATTGCAAGTTGATATTTGTTGTTAAAAAAATTTATGCAAATAGCAATGTTGATTATGTAACGATAAAAATCGAAGAATTGTCAAAAAATTTTGTAAAAAATGAATTTTATTCTGAAAATATGTTGTGTGTGGATGTTCGGTCATCCCCACTATTCAAAAAGTCATTGCCCTGGCATCTATTCTTTCTTCTATCTTGTCTTTTCTTTGCTTTCTTTTTGCAGACAGTTAATTTTCCAAGTCGTTTCAGCTTGTAAACTTGTTAGCTGTTGATGTTGGAGATCAGCTTCTTCAAAATATTGTCTGAGAAAGATTTGCCCCAGTGATAGCATGATTCATCAAAATTCTGGTCTAAATTTGCTTCATTGGTCAGAGAGTGTGTTTGTGCATTTTCTTTTGCAGATCTGCGTCTTTCAAAATTGCCTAAGTTTATAAATTTGTCAGTTGTCGATGTGTTCTGCTCTAAGATTTTTTTTTTTTTAATGGCCTCTGTGTCTGCTTTGCTTTGATCAATCTTGCCCTAGTTTTTGACATATGGATCAACTTTTTTAAAATTTGCTCCAATTTGACTTTGACTACTAGTTTGTATCTTTCCAAGCAAATTATGTCGATCATTTGCTCAGTTTATAATATATCATAATATGTCTTATATTTTCTCTTGGTATATATTTATCTTTTCCTAGATGTTTTGGAAAAAATCTAAGGTCTGAACCTCCAAATTGGAAGAGTGCAATTCTAGAGTAAATCTTATTTAAAAACAAAAGTGTTCATTCCAATGTTTAGTGTGTGCAATAGTTTGTGTGAAGTTCGTCTGGTAAAGTGATGAATTTTGCAGAAGGTAATTTCCAAATGCACATTCTTAGCTTAGCTTGAAATTTCACAACTTGTCATATACTTAGGCCAACTTTTTCAAGTTTTCGATCTAGCTGGCTTTTCTATATTTTTCTTTGTTTTTTTCTTTCTTTTTATCTTTTGACGCGAATACCAACATTGATGATGAAGGAATCCGGTTACTCGATAAAATGATGATTTGTATACTCATACCTTCAGAAATTATCGTTTGACATAAAAGTAAACATGGATCACAAGAATACTTCTAGTTACTAGATATCTCAAGGTAGCAGAGTAAATATTTGCACATTCCTTAAGTTGTATTTTATCTTTTGACGTGAATTCTGACATTGGTGATGAAAGAACCCAGTTACTCGATAAATACAGACTTAAGGTTCTTTACATACTCATACTTTAAGTTATCGTTTGATATAAAAATAAACATGGATCACATGAATACTTTTAGTTACTAGATAACTCAAGGTAGCGGAGTAAATATTTGCGCTTTTTCCTTTCTACCTTTTTTTTTCTCTTCATTTTTAGACAAGTTGCTAATTATCAAGTTAAATCAAGAGCATGCATTGTTCATTATATTCTGCAAACTTTAGTAAAATTGTGGAAGTTCATGGTAAACAGCGAAATTAGGCTACTTTATGATTAAGTAAGACTCATTCCAGAGTTGCATTACAAAAACTTCATTCCAACAAAAGTAGTCTATTGAAAAGATAAGATGTAACAAAAGGAGAATTCAGATCCATAAACGACTGTTGACAAACCAAACATAGTCTTAGCATGACTTTATTGAAAAGAAAACAAGCTAAGATACTCACTCATTCTGGAACAATTTGCGTTGATGTCGTTAATCCCCCTGTCAGAAGTACTACTAGAGGCAATGTTATTCGGAGTAGTTGCAGCAGCTGTCGGTGTCGTATCCACATGATTAAATTTTATCTTTCTAGTATCAACTAGCTCGTATATTTTGTTTCGCAGAATGTAGCAATTATCTGTGGAGTGACCATGGGCACCACTATGGAATTCACAGTACGCATTTATGTCGTATCACTTAAAAAACGGAGGCGTGAATTGTCGAGCCGGCGAAGGCTCAACATGCCTTCCTTAGCCAAATGATGATACACTTCCGTTTGGGAGACAGGCAAAGGTTCTCGAGGAAGTTAATACTGACAAGGTCGCTGGATTTGGTGTTGAGTTGCGGCCTGTTGCTGCTGAACCTGATATGGCTGATTAACTTGTTGGCATTGACGCACTAGTTGTTAATTCTACTGGTTATGCTATGGATAATACATTTGATATTGTGTAGGTACTCGATATAATGACTGTATGAAGTTGCCAACCCCACTAATATTTTTTACTTCTTTGTCTTTCTTTTTGTTCTTCGCTTGTTTGTCAGATGTTTTAAAGACATTGTCATGTGCCAGTTCAATCCTTAATCCAACAGTGACTAACTGAGCAAAAGTAGACGAAATAGCACAAACAGTTTTAATCTTATCTTCCAAGCAGCTCAAAGTCATAAATTCATCAATCAATTCATTTTCCGTCATAGGAGGGGTAATTTGTGCAGCAAGATTCCGCCATCTTTGAGCGAAGGTACGGAATTTTTTATTCTTCTTAGGAGTCAAAAGTTTTAATGAAGATTTATCAGGTGCCAAGTCTTTGTTGTGCTGATAATGATTGAGGAAGGCGTTTGCAAGATCTTTCCAGCTTTTTATTTCATTCTTATTTAAATTCAGATACCAACGAATAGCTGGTCCTTTAAGACTCCCCTGAAAATAATAGATCAGCATCTTCTCATTTTTGAGATATGCCCCCATCTTACTACAGTACATTGAGGTATACACTTGAGGGTCATTAGTCCCGTCGTATTTCTCAAAATTCGGAACTTTAAAATCTTTTGGAATTTTCAAATCAGTGATGATGCAAAACTGAGTAGGATCCATTGTTTCCCTTGCACATTCAAGGTATCAGACGATTCAAGATAGTTTCAACCTTATCTTCAATTTGCTGGTTGTCTGATAGGATAGTGTAATATTTTTCTTCGACGCTGACAGTGGTTGGTATAACTGGAGGATTGGGAGGCAGTATCCTCTGTGCTTCTAGTTGAACTGTCGGAACAAATTGTGGCGAAGCATACTAGTTCTATTCTAGTTGTGGAGGTAGGCCATAAGGATCATACTGTATCTGTTGTGCAGATTATTGTTGCTGAGGTTGTACAGACGACGAACTTGGATACCCTATTTACTGCGTTTTTGTATTGTTGCTATTTTGATCAACAAATTGGGTCATCATTGTGGTCAGACGCTCTAACCGCTTACCCATGTCATTAAGTTGTTTGCGAAGTTCTTCATTTTTCTTCTTCAATTGTTCATTCACTTCATTATCTGCCATTATTGTAGAAATGTGACATCAGGACTGAAGCAGATAAGGGCTTCTTTTTGTGATAGTCGTTTTGACCGTTCATGCGTTTAGAAAAAATGTGTCGGTAATATATATAAGTCCAACTTTCAAAAGAATATTTTTGTGAATTTTTTTTCAAAAATTATTTTTTTTAAAAAAAATGATTTTGTGAAAGAAAAGTTTGTATGCAAAGAATTTTTCTGAAAAGAATGTTATTTGAAAAAGATTTTTTTTTTTTTTTTGCAAAATAATTTTGGTATAGAAAAGAAAAGTTTTTATATAAGAGAAGAAAAAAAAAATCGCAATTTTGTTTTTGAAAAAGAAAGATGTTTTTTGAAAAGGAATTTTCTTTTTGAAATTTTTTTTTTTTTTAAAAAAGCTTTTTTATTTTTTTGTTTTTTTTATGCCCTAAGGCTAAATGCCGGTTGGAAAATTATGGGTACTTATTGGCTGAGCTTACGGACTACTTATGTACATTGTACGCAAACTCCGATTATCTCAGTGGTTTGTCTATCAGCATGTCGTTGCTGAGGTTTCTCCTACAACCGTTGCACATAGTACATGAGCTTGGGGTACTACCCAAATAACATATTAGCTGGGATAAGGGGCCGGGCATTACGAACTATCCAGGCACATTGTACGTAAGCTCCGATTGTCTCGGTAAATGGATTGGGCATATGCCATAGGTCATCATATGCAATACAAGATATGTACATGAAATGTATAGCAAAAATAATAAAGACATTAACATTAAAAAAAATTAAGCAAACATGTATACGTATGTGCCAAACTAAACCCAAAATTATTTTAATCACTTATAATAACGAGCCTAACGAGTCCCCAGTGGAGTCGCCATCTGTTGACGATCTTAAAGAAAAAGGTTTTGGAGTCGCCCCTAATTTTTATGGAAAATTAGCAAACCGGATAAGGCACTTTTGAGATTCTTAGGCTCGTTCATCGGTTACGTGTGGGGAAGACAGTACACCCACATAGCGCCCCTCAAAAAAAGGTACTCTATAAGTGATTATAACGATTTTAGATTTACTTCGGCATGCATAAATAGATCTAGCATAAATAATTACAAACTGAATAAATAAATGTAAAATGTGCAGTCTATTTGTGTGTGTCGATGTACTTATTATTTTTTATAGTGTTGGGCTCAGTGCATTTCCCTTTCCTCTTCATCGTCCAATTGTTATTATGTTCTAAGGTAGAGATATCCATCTCGTCCCGTATTTGTTTGAGTTTATTGTTTATAGAACTAGTATCAACAGGATCTTTTTATATATTTTAAAATATTTTATGCGATGTTTTTTATTGGTTTGGAAGAAACATCCATCTTATTCCCAATATTTTTATTTAAATGTCTAGTTATGTTTTGTTAATTGATTATGAAGAAATATCCACCTCAACCTTAATCTTATTATTTATTAAAAAAAAAATCAATTATGAATAGGCATATGTCACGTAATATCGAGAAAGAAGCAATGTCTATCGCTTTCCTTTACTCGTCTATTAAAACTCTATTTCGGTAAAATATCCATCTCCTCCTAACTTATATTTACATGTCATATAACTTCAGTTCATCTTTATGGCACTATAATTAAACCATTATATAATTTATTATAATTAATTATCACACATAATTTTGTATAGCTTAATATATATATTTCAAAACTGATAACACGACACTAAAACACTGCACTCACACATAATCATTCACGTATTATAATTTATGGAGATGTAAACAGATAGTGGAAAACTACTTTATATTGAAATATGGTCTGGCATATGTATACTTGTATCTTCAGATCTATGATTTTATTTTGTGTTGTGGATCTACACAGTGAGGTGCTATAAGTGAAACTATTGGTTATTATATTGTATAATTTGTGTCTCGGTTTTTCGTATTTTTATTTGATATTTCTCGATTTCCTAATCCTATGACTTTAGTGCTTGTGTGCTATATATGCTCCTGTGTTAGTCGTTTTTTTATTATATGACTGCCTGGTGGGTCAATTCAACCAAGGAGACGATGATAAGATTTAATCACTCTCGGGCTGCGAGCTCTTCTCGCGCGTCACCCAGCAGTATAATCGCCGAAGCCTAACCCGCGCAGCTACTCCGCCCGAACCTCCGCCGAGAAGCAGTCTGCGAAACCAACATCTAATATTCTCTAAAAGTATCTGTATGGCACAACGTCTCCTTCACGCAAGGAGTCAATGTCCTTTTGGCAGAGTCTCCATTACTAACGTATAATCTTGTACATCGAGAATTATTCTCTTATAAGAGTGGTATTTGTTTGAAGAGAGAGAAAATTAATGATTAGATTTTTCGTTCCTGCAATTAGCTAATGTTTTGAAGCTTAGCCGTTTCCTGCACCATTGAAACGACTATATTCGGTGAGCGTCCTTTCCTCACGTTATTTCAAAATAGCAGTGTGATGCTAAGAGTCAGAGAGTAATAGTTTGATAAGTTAACATCAATGCAGATTGAATTTTGAACGTCGGTTGACACGTCACTTTATCTTATTTCCTCTGTCCACCACACACTACGGGACATGTCAGGCCTGTGCAAGAACCCAGTATGCGGATGTTCACTTATGTCCGTAATCGTGTGTCGAAAGTTCGATCTAGTTGTAGTTTGAGCAAGATAGAGCGCACTATGGTATTACGGAGATGGAGATGAACTCTACACAACCAGCGATGTCGGCAGGCCCCCCTCATTCAGCGTACCTAACCCTTCTTCATCACGTTTTTTTCTTTACTATCGCTGAGGAATCTCTATCGCTGTCCGTCGAGGCTCCGTCCCTGCCGTCGAGACACCTCCTAGCATATCTCACCTAGGCGAAGATTTGAGCGAAACGTTGAAAAAAAAGCGCACATGCGATCTAGGCGGGTGAGAGCGTTACGACGACCCATGATCATGTCACGGGTGCAAGAGCGGTTATCGCGAGCTAGCGATCGTCGGCGGTAACAGGCGCACACTAGCTGTTAAAGCAATTTTTCGAATTTCCGTACACGAAAAATTACAAAGTTGCTAAACTGCAAAACGGCCTCACCACACGAGAATGTTCAATACCTCTTTGGCCAAACTGCGATATTTTTCTATCCGATGTGCACAAAAGATAGAAACCATCTATATAATAATAAATATTCGATAGTCGCAAAAATTGATATAACGTTTTTACGATTCGGTTCGGCGCGCGGCCTCATTAGAATTCCTAAAACATCATGTATGTCCAAAATAGTCCCCTCAATGTTTTATGCCCGGTGGTATAATGTCTTTGGGGTATATGCATTGGTTGTCATTCTAGATTCTTATTAGGTATTAAAATTCGGAGGTGATATAAAGCTAACGATCTGTTGACAAGTTTACATTTCGTGTCAATGTGGCGGGTCTTATTCTCTTCGGTCACTCGGATTGTCGACAGTGGCCACTAAGAAGACTACGTTCATGAGGAGAGCGACAATCACAGTGGCGAGTCTGCGGTGAATATTATGAACATATTTAAATACAAAACACACGCCCGAATTTCTTTACTCTGTGTATTCTATTTTAACTTTGTACAATTAATAGTTGATCTATCTATTTTGTTTAATGTATTCTATTATAACCCACTAAATATATCTGAACGAACATCCACATCGCATGTAAATAAGCATGACATAATAAAAATTAATCACTGATTGAACTTATTACGATCCTATCATCCATTCCTAACGAGGTACGCAGGAGATTGAAAAAACACAACAATACCCTTCGCACAACGCACACGGCGTCACACGAACCCATCTTAGAGGCTGACATATAGCGTCTCTTGAAATATGAGTACTCTAGTTATTATAATTTTTTTAGTATTCAGGCCTTATGCTCAATCGCTATGTATTTATTTATTCCTCTGTGGATACGCTCTAGAATATTACTTAATTTTCGATAACGAAATGAACCAAAAATAATCAAATTCATATTATAAAAAAACAAATCTGGGGGTGCTAGACATCCGATCCCGAGGAACCGTTATATTTGTTATTGGATAATGCAATTGAGTTCCCGGTGTATTAAAGTCAGTTTCTCTCCGTCGCATACCTTAAGAACACGCGGTCAAGCTCGCCCGCGTTCTATGTCGATCTGTGCGTTGCGTAAAATTTCCATCATGACGTGAGTCCATCTCGCCGACGAAAGCCGTGACTATGAGTTCAACGGCCGGGAACATCTCAGTTTCTCGTGTTCTCACTAGTTGGCCTCGGGAGACCGACGCATTGGGGGTTAAGGGGGGGGTCGGGATGTGTTGGTTAGCGATCACCGAAATGAGCACTTCTCACATCACACCCACGTATCACCTTGAAAACTTGTCGTGCAAACTTCCTTGCATCCTCGCTAACGCAGGTTAGTCTGTCTGAATGTCTTCCTCGGCCTCTATTGACTACGCAAGAGCCACATGACTCCCTCCAGCTGCAGCTACGGGGACCAGTTCACCGGAGATGAGTGCGTCGTGCGCACGACACACAGACGGCCCAGAGTTTGCTTTTAAGCCGGGAACCACAACCGCTTCTCACCGGTTAGCCAATAAAGGAGATCCTGCGACACCTTAGCTTTCGTCGTCGTCACCCACTGCGCCGGGCAAGGTGGCATTGACTGGAGAGAACCGCGGTGGAGGTGATGATTCTTGTGCGCAGAAGCAGAGAACACTGTTATTGGTCTTGAGCTAGGATGAATAAGTGTAGTCTTTCTTCTTCGGCTAGCAAGATGAAATTGTGTTCGCACATCTCTTCAATTTGGAGAGTACTCTACGTTTTTTCTTGTTAGTCGTTGCTTTAGCAACGGATGAGCATACTATTTATTATCCCCAATAAAAAGAGCAGTTTTCACATCGCTATGCACATGACAATAAAAACAAATCTTCTTATACTGTATTCTTTGCAAAGTACTCGAGGACGCCATATTGACATTTTTGCAAAACTCACATCTGCTGCCCCTTGGTCCAACAAATTGGACATCGCAAATGCAGCCCCTCACTGATCAAACATGATATTCTGGTATTTCTGAGAACAAAGAATCGTATTACCAATCCTACCGTGTGCAAAGGTTCAATAGCTGAGGTAGGCTAATCGCACATCGAACATAAAATAAGTTAATTCCAACAATTCACCACACAAAATTATTACTCCATAATGGAGACACGCAAATGTTTTACACTCACAATTTATACTCCACAAATGACATATCTATGGAGTTGAATGCGCAGGTCTTTTATGTTAAAAGAGGTCATTTCCTATGTGAAGTATTTGAACCTGATACGAGAGCCTAAATACGCGCGGGAGAGAATGCTGTATGACTGTACACTACAAGTATCATCGTATGTTATGTGTTGTTGCCTGCACACCAGTTCCAGATGCCATCTCGTAGTTTCAACATCTTGATCGCTATGAGCAGCGAAACAATGAGAGACCGGAAGTATTGCTTAGAGTAAAATAAAAATCAGAGCTCACACGAGGACATCATATGCAATGATAAATTGTCCGCGGCACACAATAGTTAGGTGCATAATGCTCTTTTATTGAGGTTCGCTCCGTCTGGTGTATCATAATAATAAGGAGCATAGAGTACTGGAGTCACTAACGACCATCCCTGCGAGAGAGATGTTGGTGCTATGTCCATGAGTCTATGTCACCTCTCAAATGAGAGAATATGATACTAGTCTCGTCAGCCTCACATTTGCACCGCAGACAAAAGGTGAAACGCAGAGTTGCTCTGAGTGAGTTAGATATTCCATATACTTTCTAGTCTGTCATTTTGTCTAAAATGAGCCAGAGAAGGTTGGTCTAAGTTGATAACTCGCTATCTAGAGATCGCCACACATGACCAGAGCATGTATAAACTGCTAAATTCATCTAATATATCGCCAGATAGCAATTATGTTGGATTCATCTATATGTTATCACACCACACACGAACTAAGTGCGACGCACAACCTCATGGAGATATATGAAATTTTTATATCCTAATTTATTCAAAGATTAATAATATTTACATTTCAGACTAGTATGTATGACAAGATCAGATACACGCAACATGATAACATTACTAATCGCAATGTAGCGAGCTGGAAGGAGGAGTCTGACTAATGAGCACCTATCGACTGTACACATCAAGGATATATGGTGGGCTCAGGTTGTCTTGATTAAAGGGGCGATAGAGTATCGTATTCTCATCCCAATAGCCAATGTCGAGACAAGACAGAATGAGCCTATCCTGCTATGCCTACAGTGTACAATCTAAGAGCACGCACAGTATATGAGAAGTCACTACATACGGAGGCACGCGATGTCGAGAGGCCTGCTCGTGAGTTAAGCGCGAGAGCACCGAGAGAGCTTACGACCGGCGCGCGAGTTATGCAAATACAGAGCGAGAAAACGATATCACATGCTAAGGCGACACGTATTGTTATATTATATATACTAATGATGTCTCTCCTGAGTCACGTACTCACTCTTTTTTATGCAGAAGTCGATTCCTCACACTATCTGACATATAGGCTACTCACACATGAAGCGATTTATATGTAGGAGTGAGAGAGCATCACTAACACATACATATTCACAATTGAGCGAGAGAAATCTATAATAACAGTCTAAGCAATTAACAGATACAAATAATATATATCCTATATTACAAACATATATAACAGTATATACATAGAACGAGAAAACTAAAATGTAAACAAATATTGTGTCTCACAAAATATCGCGAGAGTATATTTGCTGTAGGAGAATTTTATCTCTTGTCAAAAACTCTCGGAACATATATTGGTATTATCTAGTAGAGAGAAAAAAATAATATGAGAGCGAAGAGTTAATGTGATAGTCCCACAGATGTATAAGATGGATGTCCGCGACACAAAATATATACACTCTATCAAAATAATACAATTAATTATGAGAGAGGAGAGAGTGAATGTATATATTATTGATTAAGATATGATTATGGTCGAGAAACAAATGAGAAATAGTCATATGAAATACATCTAAACAATTGAGTATAGTAACAGAATATTTAGGGAGATGTTCCGATCTGATTTGCTCTGTATAGTACATATAATGTATTGAGAGAAAAAAGACAAGAAAGAATAAATTAATGTTGAGAGATATTAAGATACACAAAGATATAATAACTTTATAATATACGTAGATATCACTCCGCGTGTGTGAAATACATCTCGTGCCACATGAACATCCTCGCAATACCTAATCTCTTGTTATATGTATAGTCCATGAAGAACGCATCGCTTAATAATTTGATTTTTATACCTCGGTTAATGTATCATAGATAGATAGCCCGAAAGCGCGTGACCTGACGGAACCGAGAATATCACTGCGAATCAAATATTCATAAATTTCGGATCGGAATCAGTTTGGGAAATCGGGTTACCCGAATTATGCTCACCTCTAGGTTTCATTCGTTGTATCAATAACTTGCGATTTCGCTTGAGATGAAACCTCTTAGGCCTCTAAACTTGTCAGGCACATCTATACCAGAAAGCTTAGCATTCCATTGGGCTGGACTTTGGCACTTGCAAGTGTAATTGAGAGAGGTACTACATAGCATCATGTAAGTATACTTATGAATATTCTGTAGAATAATATAGTTTTTTTGTTGGGAGTCTTTTGACATCAATTTGCACCACACTATGTAACGTTGCGTTATTTCTCTATTGCTATTTTTATATGAAAAATAATACTATTGAGAACTATGTGTAATGTAATTGCTGCAATTATTTTAATAACTGAGAATAACGATAAGCACAAAGAAATTTACTTATACTGATCTAAGGTACAAATGGTGAATATCGCGTACATAATCAGAGATAAACCGCCAATAAAAAAAAATAAAATAATGGAAATGTAAAACATTGTGTCGTAACTCTGACGATATTTAATTTCAGCAGGAAAATACCTGTTGATGGGACGATCGAGAGTATAGAGCTACGACAAAGATCGAACGACGAGCTGCGACTGCAATACAGTAATATCGTTACCTATTCCATACCATCCAGCCATCCTCTTATGCTGCTGCACCACCAGGGTCGAAACCCATCCTCCGAAATCAGTAGACGTCAGCATGTCCCCTATCACTCCGAGCTCCGGGTACTCGCTCCACACTGACAGCCCCTTCGTCAACGGTGACTCCTTCCCTTCCCTCCGACCAACGATAAGCAAACTAAAATCCTTGCTAATGGACCTTATCAACGCCACTGTTCCTTCCACGTCCTTCACAAACTCTTCTCTGTAAACAACTCTATCCCCATCCGTGTATTGTGTCCTCCACTCGTTAACATAATCGTCGTCAAGCTTTTCTTCCATCGTGTTATCGTTCTCCTCTGTATCTTTATGCAGGTGGCGGAATCGCATCACCGTGACCTCGGTGTTTAGGTTCATCGCCATGCGGCCACCGCATGCCAAAGCTTCCCGGTCGTCAGCTCCGCCAAGGAAATACACCGCTACACGCTGCGCCGCGCCTCCTAGCATTGTCTTTGCAGTCTCAAGGCCGTGATCTATTAGCACAGCCACCGAGCATGGCGCGTACAGCAGAACGCTCTGGTTCATGGCTCGAATGGCGGAATTGACAGACTCTACCGCGCCGGCAATGGAATGCTGCTTGTGGAAATGGAGAAGAACGATGTTAACTTTTTTATCGAACGCGAGGGAGCAGATGTCTTCGTGCATGGTCTGGTAGGGAGAGATGCAGACGAAGGGGAGGAACGAGACGGAGTTCTTGTACTGCATGCAGCTCTGGCGGAAGGCGTTAAATATGATGCGGGAGGCGGCTATGGTAGACCTGGAGTGTTGATTGTACGGGGCGAGAATGGCAGCGTTACGGCCGACCATCTGGATGAGGTGGAGAACGTAGAAGCAGACGGGGTTTTCCATGACGGTGACGGAACTCAGAAGGGCGACGATGGGGCTCACGTTGTCCTGCCCGTGGACGCAGGCTAGAATGCGAAGCTCGTTGCCTTCTTTAAGATGCTGCATGCCACACTGCTTGCCGTTGATGAAATGGTCTTCCGGCCGGTACAGAAGTCTGAGAAGCAGCCCACTGCTGCCTCCGACTAGCACTATGGTCAGGATGTTCATCGTGTAAAGATCACGGGTGGTTAGCTGCGCCAGCACTATTTCAACGTCATCACACATCCTTTTAATCAATATAATATAATATAAAGCTTGGTGATTGATATCACTTATTATTTTAAGGGAAAATTGAATTTCAGCCTTTTCTTTTTAAACTTTCTACAAATCAGCACTAGAAGATGAAAGAGACGCACGACATGGCAACGTGTGCAACGTGGTGTATTTTTTTTATTTTCAGAAATTAATTTATAATTTTCTATTATTTTAAACAGATTTTGGTGTGCTCTGTCGCATCTACTTTGATAAACAAAAATTTATGAATTTATACAATTTAAATAATATAAAATTTTAGATTTGTTGTACCACATATGTGCTATGTGCCATTTATATGGATTGATATGAGTTTATAAAGTTATATAATTTATTTAAAAAATATAAAAAAATCTCAAATTAAAAATAAATACTTAATAAAAAATATAAAAATAAACAAAATAGAGATGTAAATATTAATATAAAAATAATATATATTATATATATATATATATATATATATATATACTATATATATAATATAATAATATATATAATATATATAATATATATATATTTAGATAATAAAAATTTCAGAATTGCATACATAAGATGTATTTTGAGTTGAAATAAAATTGTGGCGATTATTAAGTTTCTTATATAGATTACCAATTTCTAAATAAAATTTAGCGTAGATGAATAATTTTGAAATATATATATATATTAATATATATATATATATATATATAAATATATATATATAATTAAACATAAATTTAATTATTATTAAATTTAACACTAAATTAGTGTAATATATATATATATATATTATATTATTATATATATATATATAATATATATAGATTATTAATATTAATTTTATTTTTAGAATAACATTTATCGTAGATGAAAATTTTGAAATATATATATATATATATATATAGAATAAATTTTATTTAAGAATTGGAATTATATAATAAATTTAGTGTTAATATTTATATCTATTTTTAGATTATTTTTATACTTTATTATTTTAATTAAGAATTTATTTTTACTATTGGATCTTTCATATTCCTCAAATAACTTATATAACTTTATAAATCCATATTAATCAATGAATGCCACTTGCTCTTTTTAGAATAAGAGCAAATACTATATGTCACCCCAAAAATTCCTCAACATGTCGTGACGAAATAATTTTAATTTCCCAAATGTCACTCAAAAGTTTTGCACCAATGCGATGTACGAATATTAATCATATATAAATATTGATATTGAAAATTTTGATTTCTTATATTTTTATATTATAATTTTATATAAATAGATAATTTTTTTATAAAATATTATATTTTATTGGCAATGTGTTGTTACACCAAAAAGAAATGGTACATGCCAGATACAAAAATTATTTAAATAGTGCTTTGAAATATTGGTGATATCCACATATATATATATATATATATAATTTATATAATATATATATATATATATATATATATATATGACTAATATATGTGCATCATATAAGTGTAAAATAATTAAATTAGATAGTTGGACTACGTCTAGAAAAAAAAATACATAAAATGTGTAAAGAATTTCAGAATAGGTTTTGACTTTTTTTAAAAACATTTAAACTAGAATTGGAATATAATATTGCATCCTATAACTTTCAATGCTTAAAAGATTCTTTTAATTAGAAGATGTTCCTAGATAGAGCATTGAAAGGCTTTATCACACGACTTACACCAAATCTTGGTGGTCCAAGTCCATGTTCAATGTTTTTTTTTTTTTTTTTTAACTAAATTTAACCAACATATGTCAATAAAGACGTTTGACATTCAAAATTATATAGTTAGACAAAAACAGTTTACTCAACAAATGTTAACAAAGTCAGCATTGGCAACTCAACATATGGGTACCAAAATGCGTTACAATGATATGTGAAATGGATATATGGACTAGGTAGGCCGTAATGTTATACATACATATATATATAAGACTTAGGTGATAAAAACTTTTTGATATGTGTCATTTTGAATAATTTTTGTATGACATGTGTCATTTATTTTTATTGTAAAAAAGACATAAGATATTTGTATTAATTAATAGAAATTTATAAAGTCATATAACTTATCTGAAGAATGTGAAAGATCTAATATTACAAATAAATACTTAATTAAAATAACAAGTTATAAAAATAATCTAAATACAAACATAAAAGTTATTATAAAAGTAATTATATTATATATTATATATTATGTAATGTTGATTTTTAAAGTAAAACTTTACTATATATAAAAATTTGTAATTATACATATACCATTTAACGTCACTCCTAAATGACTTTGTGTATAGCATGTGACATTTCTTCTTACTCTAATAATACGAATAAAATATAATATTTTAATAAAAATAAGATTTATATAAATTTAAAATTTTAAAATATTATTATTATATATACAATTATATATATGACTTAAATCGTGTATCGTACGGGTGCAAAACTAGTACTATATAAATTTTACTGTAGTGATAGATTGTAGTAGTTTTTTAAGCTCTTAAGTAATACCCGAGGGTAAGCACGACTAATAGCCAATTGATAGTTTAATGAGAGGGGAAGAGCCTATTTCATCTCCTGACAATGCTAAATTATAATACATATAGCACTAAAGAGAAATGTTGTAATACTAGATATAGGTTTAATTACTTGTATCTTACTCATTAAACTCATATTTGAAATATTCTTAAAAACTTTGAAATACGGAGCTATTAATTGTAAAACTACATAAAGTTTGCATTTCAAAAATCTTCAAAAAGTATTATGTCAAATACTTTGACAAAAATACTGTGAAAAAGGAAAAATGTTTAAATAAAATATTTATACCATATTAGCCATATATTTTTCGTATTTAAATAAAAAAAATAAATTTAACGATCATTTTTTAAAAAAACTTCCAAAGTGAAACTTATAGATTTTGATAAAATCTACAATTTTATATTCAAAAGTTTTTCAAAAAATAAATAGATATTTTAGGGCACCAAATTTTAACGGATTTAACAAATTTTAAAACAGTTTTTAAACCTACTTCAAATCCGTCAAATTTTGGAGCTCCAAAAAAATATTTTTAGAAGTATTTTTTAAAAAATTTTGAATATTAATGTTGTAAATCTCGTTAAAATCTACAATTTTTTATATTAAATTTTTTTTTCAAAAAATACTTCTAAGTAGAAATTTTTTAAGCCGTTACATAGAGTAACATGATGTAAACGTTGTACGGCAAAATCTCTCGTGAAAAAATAAATAATAATGATGCCATATCTTATTGTAATTTTTAAATAATATTTTAACCTAAAATTATAGTTTTTTTTTCTATTAAAAAGCTCATAATCATTCACAATTCACATGAAATACTATAAAATTCTATTATAGGATACACCAACAATGCCGAATTTTTTTTCATACAGTATCTGACACTTAATATATATTATTATTTTAATTATTTATATTTTTATGACATATCCAATTATCCAAATCATACTTATATCCTATTTTAAATATTATTATATTTTATCGCCACGCCGTATTTTTATATCCATATTTAGGTCGTACTTCATAGTTTCTATCTTATAATAAATTACCTGAGAACTTATCCAGATATTGTTGGCGTCAACTTCGAAGATGCCCTTGCAGACCATCATCAGCGCGAGGCAGAAGGATTCGTGGAACGTCATATTGCAGCGTAGGCAAATCAACATCACTCCAGCGACCTTGCCAACGACGCAGATGAAGAGGATGATCTCCAAGAACAGCCATCCTGAGGTGCTCATCGTGTAACTGAGGTCCATCTTGAACCCAGCTGTTGCAAGGAATATGGGAATGAAGATACCGTTTATGAGGCGATTAAGCCGCTCCTCCAACGTGACCCCGAGTGGCTCTCCACCCGGTAACATCAACCCCAAGATGAACGGCCCCATTGCCGTCTGGAACCCCATAATCTCGCTGACGAAACTCGTGAAGATGGCCAAGAGTAGGATCGCAGTGAAGTAGGCTTCGTCAAGGAGACGTCCCTCGGGCGTTCTCTGTATAATCCAATGTACAAAGGGCCGCGCAAGAAGCCACATGAAGGCTATGAATGCTATCAGTGAAACCAAGGAAGCTACTGCGATCCCGGGTTTGTGCAGTTTGTACCCGAGGAACCATAGGTTGAACACAGCATTGCTGCCCTGGATGAAGAACACGCCTATAAGCGTCGCTGACATGGCGAGACGTCCGAGCTTCGATGTAAGAAGATTGAACTCCGCCAGCATACACGTAAGCACAGCGTAGGACGTCGAGCTCCACTTAACTGCGATGATGATGACCAGGTTCGAGTTCTGGCAGGTTTCTCGGAGATCCTTCCTACTAAAGCGCTCAAATAGCATAGCAAGGGTGAGTGGTAAGATGGTCAGGGGCGGACCCAGCTTATAAGCAGGGGTGTCAAGCGACACCCCTGCTTTGGATGGTAATAGAATATATAATACTGTACAGACAATAAATATATGATTGAAGGACATAAATCAAACTCTGCCCTTGTTGCAGCGGTGGGGAGATTGATACATTTCCATGAGATGCGGGTTCGAATCCCACATAACTCGGTTTTCCTTTTTTCTTTTTATTTTAGGGATAATTTTTTAAAGTCTCGAAGCACCTATTTATTTTTGAAAAAAAATTTAAATAAAATTATAAATTCATTAAATCTATAATTTTATATTATAATTTTTTTTAAAAAAAATTTCTAACTAATTTAGATATAAAAAATATTAAAAAACTAAAAGAAGAAAAAAAAAATCTAGAGATTGAAATTGAAAAATCTAGAAGATTGAAATTGAAAAATCTATTAAAGTATGTGATTATCTGAAAAAAAAAGAAAAGTCTTTTTTCTTTTTCGTCACTTTTTAAGTGTGCCGAACCTGACCAGTCGATTAAATCCAATCATTTAATCCTTCCTATTGTCCCACACCATACCGTCATTACAGTGCCACATGACGCACACATGATTTTTCTCTGATTATTTTTTTTGTTGAAATAATAATTATAAATTTTCATCATATTTGAGTAAGTTTTTGGTTTATTCAAATTATATTATTTATTGTTCTAAAATTAAGTAGTTTGATATTTTTTTTTTTTATTTGTAATGTATTTGTCTAGCTTGTGAATTTTTTTTTTGCTTATAAATATCTACATATATTATATTAGATTTTGACACCCCTGCTTAAAATTTCTGGGTCCGTCACTGAAGATGGTGCCTGCGACCGCGATTGACAGGGCTTTTTTGCCCGACTTTCTAACGGTCCCTAAGTCGGTCTTCACACCGATCATGAAGACGAAGAGTATAAGCGCCAGCGCTGACATTATGCTGAGCTGCTCTATGCTGCGAACGTTGTAGAGAATGCGCTTTAACGTAGGATTACGACTAAGGCATGACGGACCTAATATAAAACCTCCCTAGATATACAAATTTAAAGTAATTATAATAGATTTTAATCAAAAGTTATACAAGACATATGAATCGTACTTACAATAATATGAGAGATGGCTTGGGGAAGACCGAAATGGCGGAGGACAGAGTGGGTAAGACGAGTGGTGAGAAAGATGACGGTTATCTGATAAAATAGGAGGGGAAGAGAGTAGTCGAGGGGGTTCTCGCCGAGCCAAATTCCGGCGGAGGATGACGTGGTAGCGTAGTAGCAGTGGTCAGATATGCTACCTGAACGAGAGCTTGGTGGATTCATGGCTTGCTAGAGGTGGAGAAAGAAAACAAAATTGATATCGGAAGTATATTAAAACGAAAATGACAAGCGTGATAGCGAAACAGGGAAGTTCGCACCGTCCGTTTCTGGTTGGTTGAAGCAAAGAACACGGGATGGAGAAATGGTCAGTCTTCAATTACCAAATTCCTTGATGCATTAGGAATTGCCACATCACGTGGCATGATTACTATCCCATCATAATTAGCAAATTCTAAAGCAATTTAGGAACCGCCAAAAAAAGGGAGTACCACACAAGCATGGTGTTTGGTATTTATCCAATGCAGCATGTATATATATATATATATATATATATTTCACGTCTACTACATGTATTATACGACAAAACAGTATCATCTGATCAATAAAGCATAACAATTCTATAAAATGGCAATTTCAGCATTGCTGGTCTAGTTTCATGTACTTTCGTGATAAAGAAAACGTGCTTCCAACAGCTAAATTCAAACTAGCCCGTTGTGCACTTGTAAAAAACTTTCAATAGGAAAGATATAATTTGAACTCTGGGATTGGATAATTGTTAGTTACTTTCCAACATAATTTATATAAGATTTGGTGCTATTATTTTTATCCCTAATGATTTTTAAGCCGTAAGCTTGTCATTAATTTTAAATATTTACTTTATTCTAAATAAACAGACAAACACAAAGCACAAGACCACCCTGGTCCCCGCTAAATCACAAAGGTTTTTGTTTTAGGCTCGAGGAAGACGGCATACGCACCCATATCCGCTAGTAGCAGTTGATATTTTCGTCCTTCCTTTGATAGGATTTAAATCTACACCAATGCTATAGTACCGGACAACCCTTACTATTGCGCTACTAGGCTCGATGATCTAGGCCTTACTTAGAACCTCTTAGAACCAGACTAAGGGTAGGATCTTTATTGGTTGTTTTCTATGTCGGAGTGAGATGGGTCAAAACTATTCTTTGGGACTCAGGAGTGGCTCGGACCAGATTATTGATTTGAATTCGGTTTTGTGGAAGGGGGAGAGAGAGAGAAGTTGTTAGCTGTTTTGGAGCAAAACTGATGCGGATCAGGTCAAGCTGATTTTATTTCTGAGGTCAATATTATATTCGTCTCGCAGCCGACCTCGGCTTAAATTGGTCGACCTCGGTATCAGGGATAATAACTTCGGTAGCGCCTATTCTAAGCAAATAATAGACTTTTTAACTCTTAAACTGAACACGCACAAACTAACCTTTAATATGATTGTTGAAGGTTTTCCGGGTCTACTAGTAATAAAGTAAAAATACAAAATAAGATAAATCTCCGTGGAATGGCTCCGCAACCCGTTAGCTATAAAAGGTAAGAAACTTGGAATATACCCGGCACCTCGACTCGTTACCTGTAGAGAGGTAAGAATCTTGGTATATGCCTTAAACGCCACAATCGACTACGGTGGATCGATGGACAAGTCCAGTGGTGGACGCCACGGATCTCTCCGATAAGTCCTAAGTTCTAACAGAGCAACGAGATTCCTAATCTCACAATTTTGATCAACCAAAAAAAGATGCTTCGTTCATCCTCAAAGGGGTATTTATAATGGAGATTACAAAGAGTTTGTGGCTAGATACATGTATCTAGACATCTCGAAATCAAATAAAATAAATGCTTTTTGTTGAAAAACTAAACAAAATTTAATTCTGCATCGAGTTCAACTAACTAGCTCTAATTCCTAAGAAAACTAAATGCGCTTCAGAATCAGTTCCCCCGTCTCTACATATTCCGACCTTTGATCTTCTACGAAGAAGTTCAACAATCATCATGTCGATGTGGCAGTCTTGGCAACATCAGTCAGTCTTCCTAGCTTTGGTATGTGATGCGATTCGGTGCTCCTCGAAGCCGAACTCGACTTGCTCCGATTCGCTTGTTGCGCCAATCCTTTGATTTGATTGTCGAAGGTTCCCAAGACTTCTAGAATCAGGTTAAAACTACTACGTAAGCAATTCTACTCTATCGATAACTCTCGTGGGTTGGCTCCTCGACCCTTGCCTATAAGGAGGCAAGAACTTTCGGAATACGTCGGCATCTAGACCCGTTGTCTAAAGAGAGAGGCAAGAACCGTCGGTATATGCCTTGGACGCCACAATCGACTACGGGGAAGTTCGATTGATAAGTGTTGACGACCTTCCTCCGAGGAGGGAAAGGGTTGGAGTCGCCACTTAGATATTTTGCGAAAATCTAGGAAACCGAAATAAGGCACATAAGAGATTCGTCAGGTTCATTCGTCGGTTAAGTGTGGGGAAGACGGAACACCCCCACAGTGCCCCTCAGAGAGGATATTCTATAGGTGATTAGAATAATTTTGGGGTTTAAATTTATAATATTATTATATATATATATATATATATATATTATATATATATATTATAATATATATATATATATTTTATATGCATTTTACTTACTTAACCTGATTTATATGTTAAGAGAGATTGGTATCCACCTTACTCTTTAAATTATATTAGATAGACACATCCAAATATAGAACATATATATGTCGGGATAATATCCATCATTTCGTTTCTATATATCCTTTATTTGAATGGAATTTGATTTTTTTTATAAATATGCCTAATCGTACCATGAGAGTAATATCCATCACTTCCTATTACGATCATCCATATTTATTTACCCCAATTACTTAGATTAGGATCCATCCGGTTCCTAACCTTCGTATGTAGAGAAAATCAAATCTTTACTACTTATATGCATATATTTAATATGTATTTACAGCATCACGATATTTACATCTATGTTATATGCATACAAAAAGATATATACAGCTACAAATGAAAAAAGTAAGAACGAATTAATATTATTTTATTTTTTTTGGACTTAGTGCCGTATCATTTCCTCTTCATTGTCCCCTTTATCAAGTTAGAAATATCTATCTCAACTATAATAATATAAATTATATATTTATATATTATTATAGTGAGGAGGAAATATCCATCTCTTCCCCGTATTTTGGTTATTTGAGTTACTCGTTTTATTTATATATAATAATATTCGTGTTGTATTTTTTTTAATACATACACGAGAGTGGGAATAAGCAATATCCATCGCTTTAACCCTTAACTCCCTTTTATTATTATGTGTTAATTTTGAGAGAAATATCCATCTCCCTCGATTTTAAATTTCGTAGATATATATACATGTGTTATATTATATAATAATTATTGGGTTAAAGCTTGATTATGTGATAAAATAAGGATAACCATTATTATGTGATAAATTCATAGGTTAGAATTTATTAATTTAATTTTTCCTAAAAAATAATTAAACAAAACAATTAGGAAAATTATTAAAAAAAAATAGAAAACAAAAAATAAAAAAATAGAAAAAATAGAAAATTCGGCTGGGCCGCGTCACTGGGACGCGGCCCAGCAACCTCGCTCGGGGCGTGGCCCCGTGTTGACGACCTTCCTCCGGGGAGGGAAAGGGTTGGAGTCGCCACCTAGATATTTTACGGAAATCTAGGAAACCAGGATAAGGCACATAGAGATTCGTCGGGTTCGTTCGTCGTTTACGTGTGGGGAAGACGGAACACCCCCACAGCGCCCCTCAGAGAGGGTACTCTATAGGTGATCAAAATAATTTTGGGTTTATATTTAATCAGATAGAATATCTGCATCATTTAATTATTTTACTACTTATAAGGAGGGAGTGGTATCCACTTACTCTCGTAATATGGATTTAGTTTAGACAATTCCAAATAATGAATTATTATCTGTTCTGGAATATATGCTCATCTTTTGTTCTATATATCCGTTATTGAAGTGGGATTTGATTTTTAAATCTGTCTATGTGATTTAGGAGAGTTAATACCATCACTTCCTTTCGATTATTCACATTTATTTACCGGCCAGTTATTAGATGGATCCATCCGGCTCCTAAACTCGTAGTTAGAGAATCAAATCTCTATATTATATGCATATAATTTGAATATATATTACAAAGCTAATGATATTTATAACGTCTATAATTATGCATATAAAATTATATAACATTGCTAAGTGCAATAAGTAAATAGATTAATATTAATTTAAATTTTTTAGGGGGCTCAGCGCGTTCGTTTCCTCTCATGCCCCATTATGAGGGTAGAAAATATTATCTCAACATATAATATTTTATATGTTTATCGTTGTTAGTTTTATTAGTGGAAAAGATAATATCCATCTATTCGTGGTTTAGGATTATTTCCAGTTTGGCGTTTTAATAGTATAACAATGTTCGTGTTGCATTTTGTAATATTTACACGAGAGTGTGGATAAGCAATATCCCACTTTGAATCACTTAATTCTTTATTATTATTATGTGTTAATTTTGAGAGAAGTATCCATCTTCCTCGATTTTGATTTTTATGGATACATATACATGTGTTATTTATAACATGAATTTGAATTAAATTTAAGGGCCCCTTTAAACAAATTGGGGAAAATTTTATTTTTTTGGAAAAAATTATTTTATGGGGGGGTTTTTTAATCTATTATTATGTGACAAAGTTAAAATTATTAATTTTTTTTTTTCTTAAAAAAAAGAAAATAAAGTAAAGTAAACAGATAAAAATAAAAATAAAACAACAAAAAAAAAATTTTAAAAAAAAAAAAAAAGAAAATGTACTGGGCGGAGGCTTGGGCGCGCGCCAGTCGATATAAATAACGCGAGCAGCAAACGTCGGCCTGCGCGCGTCGGACGACGATCGGGATGTCCTGTCCGATCGCGTCCACGAGCCGATTTACGCAGCGCGCGCGGCTGGATCGGTCCGGCGTCCGACGCGCTGTTCACGGCAAAGGTCACCCTAGGGTAATCGCCGTGATTTATTGGGGGCTCAGAAATCAGTTTTATAGACTATAACGCATGTTTTTTGAGGGTGTAGTTTTGGTTGTTTTTGTTTTTCCTTGTTTTTTTTTCGGCCGGCTCGGCTTCGCCGCGGCGTCTGTTCGTTTACACTTATGTACGTCCGCAGAACTTACCTGGCCGTTTAAGTGGAGATTTTCGCGTTCGTTCGAGTTGTAAGTTTAGGGGCTTTTACGTTATTTGCCCGCCGCGCGAACCGGCGGTGAGCTCGTTCTTGGCCGGTTATATGAGTTATGTTGAAGTGTGTGTATCGTGTGCTTTAAGACTTGAAGAGGGTTTGGACTGATTACCTTCGAGGTGGTTGGTTGGCGATCCTTGACGAGCGGCGGCTCGGCGACGGGAAGGCCGGCGCGGGGAAGGTGATGGAGAGCTTCAGAGGAAGGAGGAGGATGGTTGTCTAAGGGGGACAGCGGTCCTCCTTCTTTCTCCGGATCCCACCTTCTCAGGCAACTCCTCACTTTCTCTCTTTTCTCTCTTAGATCTCTCTCTCTCTCTTCTATCTATCTCTCTCTCTCTCTCTCTCTTCTCTCCTCTCTCTCTCTTCTCTGTCTTCGTCTCCTCTTCTTGGAGTTTCTCAGAGTTTTCCCCCACTTGGAAATGAGGAAGTTTTGGGGGGTTTAGTATAGAGGCTTGGGGTAATTTGGTTCTTTTATGTTTAGGTTAGGGTTTAGGGATTTTTGGGTAGGTGAGAGAAGAGTAGGCGGTTGGGATGGGGGGTGGCTCATATGCGCCCCCTTTCATTATAAATTTTTTTAATTTTTTATTTTTATTTATATATTTGTGGTGTTGTGTATGTGTACATATGGTTGTATATGCGTATATTATGCTTGTTCGTAATTATATGTGTGCATAGTATGTTACTGTGTGTGCTTTGCATATAATATATATATATATATATTCTATCAAGAGGGTTATCGTGATGTATATATGTGTTATGTATGTGTATATCATCAATGCATGATATCGTGAAATGTGCATAATTGGCTTTTAGTTAAGGTCAATGGCACAATTGGGATTTAACATCCTTTTCGGGCCTTAATTATGTATTTGGCCAATTGGATCTTATTGGGCTAAATGGACCGAATCGGGTCAATCCGGTGCCCAACATTGTCATCGGGTAAATCACGCTATTGCATATTTGACCTAATTGAGCTTGATGTGCTTATGGGCTTACAGGCTATCCAGGCTCGATCGGGCTAATAGGGCCAGATCGGATTATTAAGTCAAATTTCGTCTTTTGGTCCGATTGGTTACATTTTGATTATGCATGCATGGGGGCCGTACATGTACGTGTTATCTATATATGTATATATGTGCATGTATGTATGTGTGTATATGTGCACGTGTTTGCGGTTATATATAAGTCCATGTATAAATATAATATATTTGTACATGTATAACATGTGTATATGCATATATAAATGTATGCCTATGTATATGTGTATATATATAGTGATTATCATTATATGCATGCATGCCCGTATGTATATATGATATGTGGATGTGTACATGAGAGTGTATATGTTATTGCGGTGATGGCCGGACAAAATGGGGTGTCGACACCCCGCACGGGGTTAAAACCCTAGCGACCGGCTGGGCCGGTCGTCTTCTTCAGCTGCGGCCGCGAGCCGCGAGCTCGCGTCTGCATGCTCGCTGGCCGCGGCCGCGGCCGGCCGGGGAGCTCACCGCCGGCCTTCTAAAGGTGCCCGCTTGACATTTTGGGCCACTCCGGATCCATTCGTGCCGTCAAAATTTGTATTTGAAGCTCCGTTTATCGTGTTTTTGTATTCCAAAATTTCGGCAACGTTTTGATGACCGTCGCTTTTCGTGACTGTGATAGGTGTTCTTAGGCAAGTCGTGCGTTCTGAATTCAATGGCAGTGTTCAAATTTTATTTTGACATGTGTATAGAGAGTTATGAGAGGGTGTAATTTTATGTTATTATTTTTGTTTTTATTTTCCGCCGCTGTGGCTCGCCGCCGGCGAAGCCACGATGGCGTCACAAGTTGCTGGACACTAGTAGAAGACGTTACAATGGGTTTCGTTGCGTTACCTGAGTGTTGGAGAGGTGTTGGTGTGTTGTAAAAGTTGTGGCCGTAGCTCTCTCCTCTCTCTCTCTCCCGCGAGGCCCCCCCTCTCGCCGGGTTTTTCTTCTTTGGTTGTTGCCTCTCTTCCTCTGCCTCTTCTTCTTCTTGTCTCTCCCGTTAAAGGTGTCCTTTGAAAAAGAGAAGTGGACATCTTCGGAATCAATGGCAAGCGCTGAGAGGATGTAGAAAGAAGCATGTGAGCAGATGAGTAAAATCTTCTAAAGAACTGCTTTAGATACACTGTTACAACTGTGTTTATGCGTTCTCTAGAGGTAGTCTTCTTTAATAAACCAATTTCATCATGCATGCTTTTTTTTTAAAATAACAATTTATGCATGATTTTCATGAGGGTAGGGCGATCATGACATTTCTCAGTATATACTTATTATCCAAGTAAAATTTGTACATTTGTTCACCGACTAGGCGACTTGAATTAAATGCTAAAAGGGGTAGTCGGCTGTCTAGGTTTCTGCATTGTCGTTATTGAACCGGCTTTTGGATAGTGTTGGAACATGTGAATCAATTGTATGTACGTTGAGGCAGCCCAGTTTTTTATGAAGTTTGAGGTTGTTTGGCATTTATTATGGCATGTGCTTCGTAGGACTATACCTTGTGCTATATTTGGGATATTCTTACTAACAATTTGGTAGTCAGTACAGCTTGACAAACCTTGCACAGTGATCATTTTATTATGATTCCTTTGTTTTCTCTTGGTATTTAATTGGAATGATGATTTATGAGAAAATTCCATTCTCAAAATGGAATGATGATTTATGATTCCTTTGTTTTCTCTCTCTCTCTCTCTCTCTTCCATTCTCAAAATGACTGTTTAATCATGCACCAAGCCGGAGCCGTTTCGGCAGCCTCGGCCATTTCGGTTGGCACAAACGCTCGAGCTGGTAAAAAAGAGAGAAAAAAGAGGCGCCGTCCATGCGTTTTTTTTTTTTTCTTCGAAGAGGAGAGCAAATAGGCGTGGCATTGTCTGAGGTCTTCTTCCGTCTTTTTTTTTTTCTAACATACATACAGCTGCCGAGGACAGCTGGGTAGCAGCTTTAACGCTGCCCTGGATTACATGCTAAACTTGATTATTGGATACATGCAACTTCATTGTGGTCTCTAAGGGTCCAAAAGACGGAAGATATTGAGGGTTAATTAAAGCATAGAGGTAACGACATAATGGTTGAACTTCATAACTTTCTTTACTGATATTGTTGGTGTCTCCTTGAATCCTTCTTTCTTTTAAAACAGATGCATCTAAGCCAAGTTGAAAATTATTACAAGAGCAAACTGGAGAAGAAGTATATCGGACAAAATCAAAAAGCCTATTCTTTGCCTTGTGCGTTGAAGTTTTAATTTGATTATAATGTATCATTTGTTATTTTCAGGCTTTTTCGTTTCCTCATTAGATAACTCACTAAATTTACATTGAATTCATTTTTGCTTTTGTTTCCTCTCCTATTATGTTCTCAGGAGAGGTTGATGCTATTATGGTGTTTATTGGTTTTTTTCATCTTTTTGATGGAGTTGGTTTATCAATGCAATTTTTCACGACTTGCATTTTGTTGTGTTGTCATTCAGGAGTCTTTTGATTTTACAGAAAAACTAACAAAAATGTGAAGCCGATTGGAAAAGACAAGGAAGACAAATGCGTTCAGCAAATGCTTCTGCATCAGTGTGCTCAACTCTAATGAAATCGAAGATTTGTATGTTCTATCTCATTAGATAGCATTGTAGTCTGTTTGTGTTATGATTGAATACTTTCTTTCAGTTATATTTAATGTGTTATATCTCCACATAAATCTTTGAAACCGACAAAACCAGGTATACAGCAATCTAATATATTCAGTCAAGGACGTCTGACATAGATCTCAGATCTGGGTCAGCACCACCTTGCCATTCTGTAACATCGTATAATAGTGTTGAAGTCTCCCATAATAAGCCATGGACCCGAACTGACCGAGGCAAAGTTTTTCAGATTTTGCCAAAGATGTCTTCGTTCTCCTCTAGAACATTTTGCATATACAAAGGATGCAAAGGAAAGCACTCCATCTCTAATGATGCAGCAGTGAACCACCTGATCAGTATCTTCAGTGATATCCATTACAATGTTATCTTTCCACAATAACCACAATTTGGAATTAACATTAGCAAAACACTTAGAAAAGCCCGTTTTCCGTGCCACCAATTGAATGTTAGTTTTGTCCAGAAAAGGTTCCGCAATAGCCATCAGCGATAACTTATGCATTCTCCGAAAACATTTTATTCGTCCACACGAAGGCAGATTACTTAGCCCCCGCACATTCCAATAAAGATAGTTCTTGAGTAATGAGTGAGTGTGTCTATAAGAAAAAACACCCTTATAAACTTGAAGAAGAAATGCATTCTGACCTTCGAGGGGCTTGAAAGTGCACCCGTTACGCCGACATTTCTTCGCTTCCACTTGACACCAAGGGCCATCCAAAAGGTCATTGGTCATACCAAAGGCCACAGTTTCTACATTGTCTTCTGAAAATTGTAAGTCCATCAAATTTCCAACTGAATCGCTTTTATGTAAAGGGGGTCTAGGGTTCGTCACAGATGATTCAAAAGAGTGTCGTAGCATGCTTCAGGACATTCAACCTCTCTAGCACTAAATTATAGTATCTTCGGGCACTGAGGGACTGGGTTCCACTACTGATACTGAGACGTACTCAGTAGTTGTAAAATAATTTGCCCCCATGGTAGCAACAATTTCAGAGGTAGGGCCTCTTGCAGTGACAACGCTTTCAACAGCGGCAAGGGTTGTATGGGTTGGACTTTTTCCTGGATGGATCTATTGCTAGAGGGACCAGTTACTGAAGGTTCCTGATCAGTACGGTCATGTAGAGTGGTTGGGACCCGTCGTAGAGGGTTCGTGGTGGCAGTTATTTGAACAGTAGGCATGACCATGATCGTGACCACTTGTGGCGCTGAAGTTGTAGGCAAGTCTTCATGGGTGACTGCAGTTGAGGTAGCCTTGATTGGTTTCTGTTTAGACTGATATACTTGTTTAGGCTGAGATTCGTAAATTGTCAAGTGGATCTTTCGGTTTTATTATGGCATAATATTATCTGCATGTCTTTCTAGTCTCCTATGATGTTAAAATACTAAAAGAAAAAAAAAACTTCAAAGTCTTCGTCAAAGTCTTCTCTGCAACAACTTCATGAGTAAATGTTATAAAAATCGATCTAAAAGAAACCCATGCACATGTAGACATTCTCGCCTTTGACACGGCACACGATATATATATATATATATATATATATATATATGAATACAAAAATTTCATGTATGATATACATATGTATGAATATAAATTCAAATATTTAAATGTGAGAAATATTTTACGCTTGATAGTTATTATGTGGAAGATTATAATACATCATAACAGGATGTTTATCAAGAGTTCATGTGTTTCGCGAAGTCCTCCACGTAAACACTATGCAAGAGAGATTTTTGAGCGTAACGGTTACACTACGTCACTCGTGTAAGCGTCTAAAAAACTTATTTACAATTTTTTTTGAAAAATTTTAACGTCAATTGCATATTTTGAGAGATTTACAAATTCATTTACAGCTTTTCCAAAATACTTCTAAAAGTTGTGTTTGGGGCTCGACGTTGAACAGTTTGAAACGTTTTAAAACTATTTTAAAAAACCGTTGAAGCCCGTTAAATTTCTAAAGTACAACCTATTTAAAGTAATTTTTTGAAAACTTTTGAATGAAGTTGTTATCAAAATTTTACAATTTTTTTTAGGAAGTTTTTTTTAAAAAATGATGGCTTTTTTGTTTATTTATTTATATGCTGAGGATATATACTGATTTGGTGTAAAGGCTTTACTGTAGAATTTTGCTTATGCAAGACTTTAAAGACTTCTATCGGTCTACGTAGCCTACGAAAGAACTCAATTTAGAATATTAATTATGTAGGCCCCATGAAGACAAATCTCAATTTTCTAAGGTTGTGATTCAAGACTGTTCTTCTTCTTCGTTTATTTTTTTATAATTTATTTTATGTTTATTTTTTGAGAAAGGAAGAGAGAGATCTGAAGCTGATATCGTCAGGATGTGCATTAGAAACCATAGAAAAGTATTGAGTCGTCTTCACTTCTATTGTCATCGACGAAGTCTAACATGTTAAACTATTTCCAAAAATACATAACTAGGTATTGTTTGTGTGCTTGGGCGTATGTATTAAATTTCATTGTTTTTAAATCTGTTAAGACTTCGAATTCTAGAGCACCGTTGAGAAATAGTTTATAATTTTGTATTAAAAGTTCTATCAGAAAATAGCATAGATATATGTTTGGTACACTAGTATATACCATAATATATGGGTTTAATAATAAAAAAGGAAACATCGAGGGGCAATTGAAACAATGCCTCTTCGATGGTTACTTGAACAGTTGTCTAAACAGTGATTTAGGGATGAAAAGGGAAATGGATAGGGGATTATTCCCCGTCCCCGACGGGCCGAGAAATTCTTTCCCATCCCCACCCCCAATGGGATATGTCGGGGAATTCCCATTCCCATTTTAAAAAAATAAAAATATAAATTATTTTAATTAGTATATTAGTATTAAATAATAAATAATTATATAATTTTACAGACTTGTATGAGTCTACGTAAAGCTTGAGATAGGAACTCATTGGGAATATTATTATGATAGATACCATAAGAGTAGATCTCAATTCTAAGGTTGTGATTCAAACTTCTTTTCTTGCTACTTCTTCTTCTTTCTTTTTTTTAACCTTTTTTTTCCTTTTTTTTTTTGGAGAAAGAGGAGGAGACTGTGGGGGTATTACTACATCACATGGTTAGTAAGAAGAAAAATAAACATGACAGTTCATGTTTTTAACATCATCTTCTACAATATATTAATTGTTGCAGAATACAGAGTTTTTTGTATCTTTTTGTGCATATTTAACAAGTTAAGCTATAATACACCTCAAAATCATGAAATCTAATTTTGGTTTATAAAACAAGATATGCAGCTCACATGGCTCCAGTTATTTTTTACCCAATGATTCTCTCTTTAAAATTATAAAAGAAAAAAAAAATCATCTTTCCGATGAGTTGTGGAATAAGGTATCTCCATGCATGACTGTTCTCTAATGAGCTTTTATACTATTACTGCTGCATCTTCCTCCACATCATTATTATGTTTATAGCTATGAACATGCAGGTCGCACGTCAAGTCATCTGTGTTTCCATAATTTTTGGGCAGTAAGGAGCCACATACAGCCCGATCGCCAACGACAAAATCTTGAGAAATGCCGAGATAAAACAATAATGCTTCATCCCAACAGCATGCATCATAAGACATGCATGGTTTCAAAGGGTACCCACAAATATCATCATTGCCAATACATATTGACGGATCATCAAGAGTCTGGAGCTGATCAACAATTAGAAGCAGTCCTGAGAATGTATTGTATGACATGTTCAGACGCGGAGAGGGTACAAGGAAACGCTTATTTTTATTATTTGAGAAGTTGCAATTATTGTAGTTTGTTGATGTCTTAATAATGCCACCATTTAGCTTATTTGTTGGATAGATCAAGGCTAATCATCCCCGAAAGTTTTCCAAGTTCTTCTGGAATAAACTATTATCGGAGAGGTAGCCCTTTGTTTATGTATTGTAGGGCGTGTGGCCCTGTTTTCTCTTTTTTTTGTGGATGTTTGCGAGCGGGTAGCTCGGTAGAATTATAGTTAGGTTTGGGACCCTAGGAAATACAGGGGAGATTTTGCCGAAATTTTCGGTGATTCTGGTGTGAAATCGGGTTTTGAGTGCTCCGGGCGTATTAGGGTACGGTGCCTATGTTATGGATTCGTTAGCTTTTAGCTTCGTTCTGGTCTGTCCCGGTACTTTTAGATTTGGAGGACCAAATCTTTTAAGTGGAGAGGGATATAAGGTTCCGATTTGAGATTTTGTATTATCGGGGTGATTTTAGATCAATCGAGAGTTTTGATTGATTCTTGGTTGCTTGATTTGTTTATGATTTGATTCGAAATTTGATTTGGATCGAAATCAAGCGTTTTGGGCCGAATTGGGCCCAGTTTGGGCTGGACCCGACGGACCGAGCCAACTTGGCTCGGCCTGGCCGAGCCCAGGTGCACACGAACGCGCGGGCGAGTCGTATGGCTCGAGCCCGATGCGCCCGCACCCGTTTCTCTCGCCCTCTCGTCTCTCTGTCTCTCGCCCGTCTCTCCTCCCTCGTTCGCGCCCAACCCCGCGCCGCCGCTGATCGCCGTCGACCGTCTCGCCGGCGTCACCACCTCTCCTCCTTGGCTGCTCGCCATCCCTCTCTCCGTTGCGTTTGAGCCCGAGATTTCGGAACCCTAGATCGACCGCACTGATTTCGCCGCCGCCGTTGCTCGCCGCGACTCGCCGCCGCCGGGCGAGCCTTCGTCGCCGCTGCTTGGAGTGTGGCCTGCCTCCCCGCCGTCGATTGGACCACTAGCGCCGCCCGAAGCTCTTCTCTCTCTCTCTCGGCCGCGAGCTGCTCCGCCGCCTTCCCGACGCGTTGAGGTGCTGATCGCCGCTACCTCCTTTGGCTGCTGTCTCGCCGTTCGCCGTCGCCGTCTGGCCGCCTCCGGCGATCTCAGCCACTCCGTCGTCCTGCCTCGAGCTCGTGAACGCGTTGGTGAAGTCGATTTTGGTGGAACTCCGAGGGTTTTCGCCGTCTATCGGGTCTCGTCTCGGGTCGGTAGGACCGGGACGTAGGTGAGTGGATCCCACCGTCTCACTTAGGGGCTGTTTACTTCGCGCGGAACTGGTGGATCTCGTGGAACTCAGAACTCAGAACACAGTTTCGCTGTTTACTTCGCCGCGGGAACTCGCGGAACTCAATTATGAGTTCCGCGAGTATATAATAAATTGATTTCGCCCACTTCGCAGCTTTTAGTTGCGAAATGGGCGAACTCGTTTTGTCTTCCGCGCGTGAGTTCTATTGTGTTCTCGCTATTTCTTCTCCTTCCTCTGGCGAGCCGCTGTAGTCCAAATGGTTGAGAAACTTGTACAATGTTAATATATTAATATTTTTTTTATGAATACAGTATATGTAATTAATAATCTTTGTTTAAATTTTTTTCAATACAAAGTCTTATATTCAATACTGTTGTGTTCAAAAATTTTTTAAGAAACTTAATCTCTTATAATTTTTAGTATTCAAGAATATAAATTTATTATATATATTAAATACATATAAAATTAACAAATATATTAATATTAACATTATACTGTGTATATTAATATTATATGTTATAATATATAAATTTAAAATATTAAATAAGAGATACATACAAAAGATAAGATATAATATATAATTTAATATAAATATTTAAATATAAATTTAAAATAAATATAATATATTTTTTATGTCTCAGTTTACTTCCAATTTCATGTAAAAAAAAATATTATCTTTCAGCCCTCACTTTCAACCCCAAGTAAACAAAGAAATTATCTTCCAATCTCTACTTCACAATCCCAAATAAACAGAGAAACTCAAAACACCACTTCTCACCTACTTCTCACTTCTCACTTCTCAGGCTTCCGCGCGAAGCAAACAGCCCCTTATATGTGTTGTTTTATATTATGCTTGTATTTTGTATGTTAGCATAACATTGTATGCATAACAAGCATGTTGTTGGCGGATAACCTACTTGGTCGGGTATTATAGCGTGTTCGCTAGGCTGGTACCTTAGTAGTAGTTGCCTATGATTATAACATGTTAAGTTGGGACATCTAGATAGATGTGACACCTGTCGATTGGTGGATTTGACTTACGTGTTTTCGTATTACATGTTACCGGTATTTTCGTCACCCGAGTGAGTACTTAGAGCAAGATCGCACAAAGGTTTATACTCAAGAGGGAGAGTGGATGGTAAAGCATGTTTTGTGCTTTGCCATTTCGATGTGTAGTTGAGCGCTGCCTCCGCTCTAGTTATACATGTGTAGGGTCGTTGACCTATCTTCTACTTAGAAGTGTATTAGGGCATGAACTGCTGGTTAATTACTCTTAGTAGATTTGTTGTGCTTGGAAATGTTTATTTGTGGCACGTGTGTGGCTTGACTTTACTTAGTGTTGAGGCCCCCCCTGCGCCTTGGTTGCTACTGAGGTAGATGTGTTGCTGGACACTAGACCTGTGTCGTACGCGTGACTAGCTGTTATATCCGTTTCTGGAATTGGACCTACCGTTTGTAATAGTATGCTTGTCCTTGTTGCATGGGGGTGGACGGTTATTTCTAAGATCTACAAGCGGAAAACCATATATGACATGTTGGTAAAAACATTGGTTTTATGTGTGCTTTAACAATCTTTTTGGATGCCTCGGTATTTTCCACGTGTGGTTCGATTAGCATGCTAGGATGTGGTTACCGTCGGTTTGAGCACTCAGGGCTTTGTGCTAGATATAACTTTTGACGGTTATAAATGTTATTTTATGCTTGATGTTGACATTGCCTAGACTTGTACGCGAACGGGTGTTCTAGAAATGCATGCGATAGGTGTGTCGGTATATGATATGATTCCTGGTGCATAGGGAGCATGTTATAGGGATATGTTTGCTTAGGTGAATATCGAGGTGTGTGACCTAGATGATATTCTTGGCAGGATCTCTTATGTGATAACATGTTTATGCCTGATCTACCCTACAATATATTTGAGTGGATTACTCTAGTTATGCGTGTGGTAGATGTTGCGATAAGTGTGGCTATACTCGTGATAGACTGACTTGTGGGTATACGAGCGATGTTTGCTCTGTATGTTTTAGCATTGGATTTATGCTTTATATGTGCTGGTTATGTTTGTTATGTGAATTATGGCATTGTTTGGGAGTATGTATCATGTTGGGTTTTGACATTGATATGAAATACTCATGGATGTTTGTGATATGCCATTTCATGATTGATTTGTTGATTACCATGACTTATATGGTTGAGCATGTGGATTTACGATTGTTCTACTATGAATAGTGTATGAGTATGATTATACTGGGTTGACACTTTAGTAGAATGTTGATGTGATGATTAAACATCTTAATATTTCGTTCACCTGACTTATGTATGGTTTATAATACATGTAGTAAACGGAGGTTATTTTAAGTTACATAGGCGGATGCTATTGTGGTTGTTTACTTGATAGGTCGAGAGCGGACCTTAGCACTTCGCAACCTTAGTAAATAGGTATGTGACTACGTTTGGTGACTATCAAGATTAACTACCTGCTTGAGTAGGTGACGACTTGCTCTAAAGTTACTCCAGGTAGGAGGGTTAAGATTAGCGCGGTTTAGTTGTATGTTTATCTAGTACCCGTAAGTCGAGTGATTCCGGACTAGGGTGGCGGTAAGATGAGCTATTTATAATGTAAGCGTCTAATCTTAATGAATGATGTCTCTATTTAGCGGTAGCGGTAGGGGTGATCATCCTTGGTCCAGGGTGGTCCTTGCGGTGTTTGAGGCTCAGGGTGATGCCTTCCGGAGGTATGCGGCTACTGAGTACCTCTACCGGGACGCGTATATCCCTCTAACCGTGGTTTGGTGCTTCGGAATGTGCACTAGAAGCGGGTAGCCAAACCTTGGCACCGTGGGTCAATTCGGGTACCTAAACTAACATGAGAGGACTAAACTGGTTCGTTAGTTGAATTTCACCCGAACATATCCAGATTCAATGGCATAATTGATTTGGGTTGGGTGCGGATTTTGACATATTGGCATGGTAGCTTAGATCTGTTTATTAGCTTATGTCGTATATTGTTCCTGGATGTTATGCGCTTTTGGCATGTTTAAGTTGCTTTATTTTGCGGTTCAGTGCGAGGTAGTTTCTTGTTTGTTGAGCTTTGTTTTAAGCTGACGATGGTTTTACTTTTACCCTTATGTATGGTGTGGTACTCTTGTTGGCATGCGGACTGAGTTATGCATGGCAGCTTTAACATGCGAGTATGATTGGATGCGTGTTATGTTTGCATACTATATATGCATGGGCATGCGGATTTTTATTTGTGCATCTGTTTGCATTAGTTTTTATGCTTACTGGCGTGATGCATATTGGTGTTTGACCGGTGCCTTAGCAGTTGACGTAGGGGACTGCTAAGGAGGGTCACTCACTGAGTATATTTTTATATACTCACGGTGCTATTTTTCCCCTCAGGTGTTTTGCGAAGTCCGTTGGTGTTCGTTGAGCGAGCTTCGGGTGCTGAGGTTTGTAGTGGGACCAAGTGTAAAATAATTTAATCTTTTCCGCTGTGTTTTAATCAACTTTAATTGTTGTATTATTGTGAATTGGAAGTACTAGCTCATAACATCTGCTTTATTGTTTTAGATTTTCCGGCCCTGGGGCGCCACAGCAACGCTCACAACAGGGAAAGACATTCATGACAATATTTTCATACCCTTCCATTTATGCCTAAATACATGATTTCCGGAGAAAACTCATCTACATTTGTTTGGTTTGGAACATGTTTCTTTGGCTCGAAATCGCCAAAGCTGCTCGGTATGGAGACCTATGTTTCGAATGTTTAGGAAGTATGGTTCAAGTAAACATATATGACTTTAATACACGAATCTTCTGTGAGACATGTCGTTACCGTGTAACCAATTTCTTACCATTGCTTCGAGGAAAGAAATTTATCTCCAGAGAAAAAAAGAAATACATGAGTAGTAGTTTTGGAGGTGCGCAATAGAGATTTTCAAAACAAATTGACTAAAGAATTCTTCAGGAGTGGAGGTTGCTCGAATTCACATTAGTGATATCGTGCTATACGTAACATAATACTTTTTTATTTTATTTTGTTTTTTATCCTATTTTATTTTATTTTTGCTTTGCTTTTCTTATTCTTTTATTGTTATAATACATTTACTATTCTTATTATGATTTTTGGTTCAGTGAACTTGATTGCTTGCATGCTTATGTGTCTTGCATTTGCGTTCTCAGGCTGAGAATTCTATAGAAACAGCCACCTTGGTGAAAACGAGCCGAATTCGAATCAAGTACTACTAAGCTTAAGCTCGACTCGATTGATTTAATTCGAGCTCAAGCTCGACGAGCTTTAGAGGCTGAGGTTGAACTCAACTTGACTCAAAAAATCTCAAGCTCGAACTCGATTTGAGCTTGAATGATTGTATCAACTGAGCACAGCTCGATTGTATAAATTATGCCAAGCTCGAGTTGGGCTCGAATTCAAACTTGTTTAAATAATTTTATTGTAAAATATATTTAAATAAAATAGAAAAGCTCGTTTAGGCTCGCGAGCCCAACGAGCCGAGTAACACGATACTCAGGTTCAGCTCGTTTAATTACTCGAGTTTAAATCCGTGCTTGAACTCAGCTTTCGAGCTCTACATGACAAGGGGATACTTCAGGAAAAGCTCTGGAGAGGATCAGATGGATTAGAATTTCTAGTTTCTTGGTTATGCACATTGAGGACAGAATCTCTCAAAAGTAAAAATATATCTGGAGAGGTTGAGATAAGTTGGTGTTAAAAGACCAGGGGTATTTGTGTAATTACGATATATATATATATATATATATATATATATAATATATATATATATTATATATAATATATATATATATATATATATATATATATATATATATATATATATATACCTATGTACTTTTACATGATTAATCAAGGGTAGGGAAGTCAACATGGTATTTAGAGCTGGACTTAGAGTTTGATCACACCTCGCAGCCGCCATCGCCACTGCTCCAGGCCCCGGTGAGCTTTTGCCGTCCAATGACGTCACAGCCGGTTCGTCATCTTCTCCAGCCATCCCCATAAGTATCAACACAGGTTGTTGTTGTTCGATTTCAACACCGGTTGTTGGCACCGTCTAGTTGCCTTGGCACCGATTTCATCGTCGTCAAGACCGTGCTGCTCTCCCGCACCGCCTTCGGCGACGTTGTCCCGCGGATCAGTTAGCCGATTAATTAGAGAGAAGAAGCAATATAAAAAGATAGTAACTTCATTTGTGGGATCTAATGATTAACTAGCCGATTTAACAACTAAATTCCTCCAAGGTCATCCTCTGAGTTATATTTGTAACAAGTTGGGAGCATTTGATATGCATGCTCCAACTTGAGAGGAAGTGCTAAAAAATTAGGGGTATTTGTGTCATTACCATAATTATATATATATATATATATATATATATATATATATATATATCTATCTTTTGAAGTCTACTCTGGAAGACTTTAAAGACCCTAAAAGACTTTTAGCACCCCAAAAAAAGACCATAAAGACTTTAATTAATATATCAGTGAGTGCATGGAGATTACATCTTTCAAAAAATAGGGGTATTTGGTGTATTACCACACTTGTATATATACCTATGGTCTGAGTTATATTTGTAATAAGTTGAGACCAATAAATTAATGTACTTACTTGTTATTGTACTTTTGTTTGGCCTAGGTGACCAATAAAATGCATCTTTCAGGATACATTAATTGAACAATTATCAAACCTTATCTATAAAAAATAAAAAAAAAAAGAAAAAGAAAAAGAAAACCAGCAACAAGCCTTCAATTAAAATAAAGACATAGCAAATAAAAGACAATCATGAAGCATATGAAAAGGTATGGCAAACATATGTTGAAGATAAAATTTCGTGAGAGCATAAAAAGTACCCCATCTACATAATTATCTCATGAGCATCATTATTGTCGGAGAGGTCCATGCTCACTACTTGGGTAAGAAATCGAGCGGGGTATTTATGTTCTCTTCCGGTTATGTCCAACGACATGATTAGTTGGTATAGTACACGAAGAATTCCTAAGTTATAAACATCCTTCATCGCCTCAAATCTTCTGAATTTTTTGGCGCACCCGTGCACCAAAATGATGGTGCGCGGGCGCGCAGGCAGAATTTGCCTTTGAGCTAAGCCTACAAGGTTACATATGGATTATGTAACTACATCAATACAAGTCGGTTCAACGCACGGAATTTGCACAACCGAGGATATCAAATAGCTCCATATGAATAAGCTAATATTCATTCTTTTACGACATAAAGACGGAAGTAAACGAAGAATGGACAGGGGATTATTCCCGGTCCCTAACTTCAAACATAATCCCCGTTCTCCGTCCCCGTCTCCGACGGAGAGAGAAATTCTTTCCCCCAGTGACGGACTAAAAAATCTTACGCAGGGATGTCAAATATAAAATAACAAATGTCAAATATATAGTAATGATTTATTTATATCTTGGATTAATGTAGAAAAGATGTTATGCAAGTAACCCCAGTCTATCTACATTTGCTGAAAAAATTGCAACTGGAATATATAATATGCAAATTAGTTCATGGCATTTATGAATTATAAAGGAAGCTTACAGATACACAAACGTTGATAAAAGAAGAGAGGCATTTATGATTTTTAAATATTAGCATTAAATCAACAGCTTTGAAACTATAAATGAGTATAAATAAAAGGGCAACTCCTTTCCAAGAAATAAAACCCAAAGAGCGTCGTCTCTTATTCTCCCTTCCGGCTTGCTCCTCCTGGCTTAACCTCCGATCGCCGCCGCTTTAAATACCATCGTTCGCTCGCTCTCTTTTTGCTGCCTTTCTATTTCTCTGTGTCTGGATTCTGAAAATCGCCATAGAATCTTGCCGTAGGGTTTCGCTAAGGTCGTAAGCGATGCCGCTGTTCCTCAAGGACGAGGAGTTCCGCGGCGTCAAGAACGATGCAGCTGTGGTGGCGGAGCTCTGTTGTAACCGATCTTTGCCCCCAGCATGACACCGTCCGTGCTGGGCCCGAGGGCGCTGCCATAGCCGCCGAGCAGACCGGCGTGATTCTTGAGCAGCGGTAAGCCACCGTGTCTGTGGACATTGCTCGCCTGCAGGCAGAGCATTCTCAGCTATCTTCTGCCCTTGAGCAGCGAACTTCAGAAATTTCTTATAAACATGCGATAAGCAGCAGACTGAAGTCGCCACTGTATGATTTATCCTGCTCTATTTCTTTTCTTTCTTTCTTTCTTTTTTTTTTTTGTATTTATACTATGTTTTCTCCTCTTTGGTTTCTTGATTGGTCCTCTGAATGGACAGATTGAGAAGGATGCAGAAATGGAGAGGCTCAAAGTGGAGGACGCAGAGCTGCATAAATCGGAGCGCCAGCTGCTGGAGCTTGTTGAGCTAAACTTATTACCCTGTCCACTGGTTGGGTTCTCAACTTTGGTAGTTAGAGCTAGCTAATCGGCATTAATATTGTATGGATTTTGTGTTTTATCTTAGTCTTATTTTTTTTTTAATTTTTTTTTTTTTTCGCCTTTGTTGGTTTGAGATTGTTTGTCATCATGTATTTGTCTAGTGATCTTTTCTCACTGCTGGTTCATCCAATGCAGGTTTCAATTGATGATGTAGATGGTCAAACTATCAACTCTGATCTCTGATGAGGTACTTTTTCTTTGTAGACCATTATTAAGGTACAAAAACTAGATATGAAGTTCGTTCTTATGAGTTTCTAAATACTGATCCTTTATGTTTTCATACAAGTATGATTCGACATAGCTGTTTGAACAACATTTAGTTTTGTTGGACCTTTTTCTAAGCTACACATTGTGGCAGCACACATTTCTTTTTCTTTTTTGTATTTTGTTGTTTTCACCTTTATTTAATTAAAGCACATGATTTGTTGTTATTGTCAGTACTTGAGAGATGATTTCTTTATTTGCCAATTTAAGCTGACAAACCTTAAATTTCTGACCTATGATACTACTTAGATTATTGACCACGTACTCTATGATTTGATTTTTCTGCTGATCATTTTTACAAATCATGATTTTTTTTTCAGCTTTGCTTGCATTGATCTTGATTGAGTTTTTGTATGCTCATACTTATTGGATAAACCTTTCTTTATCGCCGTAAGTTTGCCCAAATCGAAATTATAATTCATCTACTCAAAATCGCCGTAAAGTTGCTTTCTCTTAATTCACTTTGAACTTCCTTTTTTCATGTAGTCCTAAAGTTATTTCTGCTCTATTTTTTTTTGACTAACAGCTTGCTCTGATTTTTGAAATGGTAAAAACAGATTTTTAATATCCTTTTTTCACGATGCACATAAAACTTAGTCAAATTTGATGCGAAGTTGCTGAATGAAGTATGTATCACTAGACACCGATAATAACAAATCTCTCAGGAAAAAATCTGTTTTGATGGCTAAGAGATGTTGGGAATAACATCGGTTGTAATTAAACCGATTAAGGGTTAGTTTGTTACAGTCTATGCTGTGTAAATGTAGTTGTTAGCAGTCACTTTGTGTAGCTTGTAATTTCCTTCCGGGTCGGTTTGCAGGATATGAATTTTTAAATTCATGAAATTTTCATATTCTATGATTCGAGATCCTCGAGATCCTTAGGTTGAAATTCTTTATTTGGATAATTTTACAAAGTGTTGTAAGAATCTAAAAGTGAATTTTCAATCTATTATTTATTGAAAACATATAAAAAATGTAAAATTTCTCAGACGGAAGTAGATAAATCTGTAAGAATTGTAGTGAGAATATCACAAGGTATTGTAGATATTGAAATTTGGAGTAAAAGAGCTTGATAGGGAATTGAAGATTAAATCTAGAGAGATAGTTTAAGATAAAATTAGTAGATAGTCAAATTTAGAGAGAAAGTGGAGCAATTTTTTATAAAGGAACTTTTTTTTATAAAGGAAAATATTTAGTGAAAAACTAAAATGTAAGTGAAGAGAGAATAAAACATGTTCAAACCATCACAAATGTTAGACACCTATGTAAGTTTCTTGGAGCGGTCGAAGTACCTGTCACAATGCCTTCGGATTTAGAAACCTAACGTGCTATGCTACCAAATAAGGTGTTTTAGAAAAGTATAACAAAATTCCTTCTCAAAATGTATTCCACTTATGAATTTGTCTTAGATTCGAATCGGCGGCTTGTAGGTTGTGGGTTTATCATTTCTCTACCTGTGGGGGTCATGCGAGGAAGGTCATATTGTCGGGATAGGACCTATAAAGTCCCTTTGAAGTGTGCGAGATACTGAAAGTTACTTAAATAAACCTAAAACTTAGGTGTGCAAGTATTACACATTAGCTTAGACAAGATCAATTTGAATGACAAATGAAAGCCGAAAGGTACACTGTGTTGTCCCCAACATTGAATGGGTGGGTATTTTTTGGTTTTTCTACCCCAAATCGAAATTATAATTCATCTACTCAAAATCACTTTCTCTTATTTCACCTTGTCTCTTGAATTCTTTTTTTTTCATGTGGCATGCTGAAAGGGTAGGTCTTCTTAGTTGGCGGAACATAGGCTGGTGCCAACTCGTTGGTTTATATGTTGCTGCATCATAAAAAGTGCGTGGTTACTATCAATGTTTCCACACGATAATCTCAAAAATGGAAGCTGTTTTCGGTGATTTCCATGTGGTCAAGAGCTGCTGTTGAAGATTCTTTTTTGATAAGTAGATGCATTGCTTTCCGGCCTATTGTACTTTACAAGCTCAGCTTGCTCATCTTTAATTTCTCAGAAAATTGAAGAAATGATGAAAGCAAAGCAGGAAGTCGAAAAGCTCAGAGGAAGAATCTGTTGCATAGAAAGAGTCCCTGCTACAGGTGTTCTCTGTTTCCATTTATATTTGTAGTATGTATTTCAAATTGTCAGAGTTAGTTTATGTTGGCTAACTTTTGAATTGATCATCTCATTTGTCTTAAGTAGTATAAAAAATAGCAATACAAGTGAGGTTGCATTGAAACAGATTTAATCCATGACTGAGGTAATATTTCATTGTATGGGATAGATTGTATCATCCTTGTAGAGGCACTCTAGTATTTAAATAAAAGCAGCTGATCATGTACTTCGGCGGACTAAACCTTGTGCTATATTTGGATATTCTTACTAACATTTTTGTTGTCAGTATAGCCTGATAAAGCTAGCACAACGATCATTTTATTATGATTACTCTGATTTATCTCGGTATTTATATTGAATGATGATTTATGGGAAAATTCAATTTATAAACTTGGTATCTACTTACAAGTTCACAAGATCTTGCTTTATCAACTTGTGTACCAAAATGAATCGCTGCTCATCCAGTTGGAAGTGTTGCGTAAAGGGCGTAGTACTGCTGGAACTGCTTCACAGGCATATGAGACCTTAGTAACATCCTTAGTCGCCGTCGGGATAAAGAAATAGTGAGTTCAGTTAGTTACTTGGAAGCATTCTTAATTATGCAATTGTGATGCTTTTGTTTCCTTGTTTTGGGCTTGTCTGCACGGTTAAAGAAATCTTTGTTGGAACCAAGGTTTAAGGTGCCGGATGGCGAATCCGGCACAAAGACGTCCGGAACAGCTGTGCAGGCTAGCACGGTCTACCTGCCGTTCGAACAACCCGGCACGGCGCTGTTTTAAACAAAAAAAAAAGAATATATATATATATATATATATATTATAATATATATATTTAATGTGTGTGTGTGTGTGTATATGTGTAAAGAGAGAGAGAGAGAGAGAGAGAGAGAGAGAGAGAGAGAGAGAGAGAGAGAGAAGAGAGAGAGAGAGAAGGAGATGGTGGGGTAGCTCCAGCAATGGCGGAGTTGGTGCTCGGTGACGACTTCTCTTACCTCTCTCTCGCTCGCTCGCTCTCTCTCCCTCTCCCGCCCCCTCACCATCTTCTTCTTCCTCGCGGCTCGCATACAAGGGAGAAGAGCGCGATAAGTTGTTATTATTGTTTTTTTTTTAATTTATAAAGAGCTGCCATCACCGGCATCTCTTATAATTGCAAAGGGCTGATTGAATTTCTTTTAATTTTATATATTTTTTACAAAAAAATTCAAAAATTTAAAAAATACTCATCAACATGACGCGATCGCACGTTTCAATGTTTTGGGGATTGGGTACCGAACTGGCGGGAGTGAGACGCACCTTAATAAGCTTTCATTGGAACAAGAATGCACCTGTAGAACAGAAAATGTGTTCTAAAAAAAAGTAAGTTTTCTCTACCCATAATTGCTATTTTCTATTTATTATAACATTGTTTAAAGTGTTTAATTGCTGCCTCATAGATAATTTCTTGTCTTCTGTTTTTTGTTGGTTTGCAATTGAACTTTACCAATTCTGATGTTGACATGTCCAATATATTAGTAAAAGTATTTCCCTTTCCAGTTAGATGGCATTGTTAATTTACTAATAGAAGTTAGTTAAAGATTGTAGAGATGAGATGACAAGAATTATTAAGGAACAAATGCACCAATTTCGCTGCTTGTGTTTCCCTATTGATCTCGTTTTGCTTGACTTGAGCCGAAGACGTTACTCTGACAGGCTGACTCTTGTGGCATACAAGTTACGTTTGCAGTCAAATACACCGCTGTTTGTTGCTGTATTGTATACTTCTCATCTCTATTTGTTATTTATGAGCAGAAGTTCATATGCGCTACTTCTCTGTATTGTATTTTAAACTGTCCAACTCATGGACATGAAACATGCATATAGTTTCTTGACGGTTGCTGGCATGACTGTTGTGCCTATCAAGTATGGAAGTAGCCTTTGACATGTTAAAGAAGTGAATGTGCTTCCCGAACTCTATCTGGTGTAACTTGACATGTATCTAGGATGTGGTGTTTTTTTTTTTAAGTGTTGGTTTTCTTGCTAATACCTTTTAACTTAAATAGTGGTACGAAGAATAGCGCCTCCTTGAAGAAGTGTTGTCCATTTTCTTTCATATGTAGTCATATAACTTCTGAACTTTTCTTTTTCCAGTGTGAAATTGCTGGCAGACACTTTGAGGAGATTCAAGCATTTCTTCATTCTCAAAATGAGAGCCCTGCATTTGAAAATGAGAAATACATGTCTGAGCAGCTTGATGTAAGTGTTTGTCACTTACTGAACTTTCTTTTTCCATAACTCTCCACGAAGGTTAATTGTCACGGTATCTATGAATTATTCTTGCAGGTGAATCGTCATGGAGCATACCTTACTCGGCTTCGTCATGAGAACAAATACAGCTTTGAGGAATCTCAGGTGTGCTACAAAAAAAAAACAAAAAAAAAAGAAAAAGAACCAACCTTATGAGACAGAAAGGGGGTCTTGTAGGAACATTTTATGTGCTCTTGTTTGGTACTCTTATGGATCAGGTTTCCTATAGTTCATTGGCCTGGTTTATAAGATGCACCAGCTAGTAGAGTTGCATGCATGTCCTTTTCTAGAGCATTTTGAACTTTTTTTGCAGTGTCTTTTACATTTTGTAGGATGTTTTGGATTTTATGAACATTTAGGTGACTATGTCTGTCTATTACATAAGTTACATTCACATTGTCCATTTTACTTGTGCTTGATGTAGTTTTTCCATAGCTTACCTATTTTTGTGACTTTTATATCATGTTTGAGTAAACTGCAATTGGCAAGATTTTTCGATGTCTCTAGTTTTTTTCTTGTGGTTGTTGTATTTTCAAAATGGAATGGCATTAGCTATTTGGATTTTGGGTTTATTTGTTTGTATTTTGCATTTTTAAGGTGGTTTATGGCCTTACCTGCTTTGCAATTTTTATTTTATTCATTTTGTGAGTAGCATAAGGGATTTTTGCGGAGCATGGTTATTTCTTATACATTTCTTCTTTGTAAAATTGTCCTGATTTTAAGTCGTCCTAGATAGGTCCAATAAAAAATTATCTTCATGTCCTTGCTTCTTAATGATGACATAGGTTGTCTTGCATGGCATGCAATTTTCATCATTGCATATGTATGGCTTTGGTTCTGATTGAGGAATTGCAGGTGCTGCGACACATGTCAACTTTCCTGATTAAGACCAAAATTGCGGTGATGAAGCTAGGTGGTGGCTAGAGGAACGTATGCCGATGAGATGAAACAAACGAGAGGGTTTTTTAATTATACATGAATATGCGTGAAATTTTTTGTAACCTCAAGGATAAAAGTGTCTTGCCGCTTACTACAAACAACTTACCTTTGAAGCTATTTGATAGCGTCTTTTGAGAACCTCCATTTTTATGCCTCTCTAAAAGAAGCTGAGGGTTTTTCTCGTTTGTTAATAGTTTCTTGGATTTTTCTTCTTCCGGCTGAGGGTTATACGGAAAGTCTCCGTCGGGGCTGCCGTACATCTTACCTCCTCAGATCCGCCCAGGTGGAGCTTATCGGCCAGATGTTGTTATGGTAATATGCTACATAGACTTGGGTGCATTTCTTTCTCAGAATCATTTTCATGAGCTCTTATATTACTTATTTCCTTACTAGTTGACTAGAGCATTGATTTTGACAATAAGTTAGATTTAAATCAAGACATGGATCTGAGTATAGCATAGTTATGCACAACGAGTGAGTGACCTTGCAAGGCCGGTGGCAGCGACCTTTCTTATGAACTGCATTACAGGTGGTGTTTTTATTTTTATATTTATTTATGTTTGAACAATAAGGATTGGAAAGGGGGATACTAATGAATAAGCTGTAGTCAGTGAGTTGATTTTAAATGGAAGGGCCACTTCTTTTTTGATTCTTTTGCTTATTATTTGTTTAATATAAATTTGGGTTACTATATGACCTGCCAGATTGAGCAAATTTCTGATCAGACGCTTACTTGGCTAGGGAACCAACAATTAGGATTGTAGCTTTGGAGGTTTAGAGTGGAGGATTGTAGCTTTATTTTTATTTATTTTTGACAATAAGGATATGGATGGAGGGGAATACTATGAAAAAGCTGTAGTCAGTGAAGCTTGATTTTAATGGAAAGGGCCACTTCTTTTCTGATTCTTTGCTTATATATTTGTTTAATATAAATTTGGGTTACTATATGACCTGCCAGTTGAGCATGTTAATCAGAGCTTACTTGCCTAGGGAACAACAATTAGGATTGTAGCTTTATGGAGGTTGTAGAGTAAGGGGTTTTACCCCTTGGATAAATGATATGTTTTTTCGAAGCAATGTAATGTTGTAAGTTTTGCAATTTCTGGAGTATTGTTTTTTGGGTCATGCCCGGTAAGTTTACAAAATTTGCATTCTGATTGCCTGAAAGAGGTAAAAGTAATATTGAGATACGCTGCTTTTAAGTATGCCGAGTTATTAATCATGCGCTCTTTGGTTTCTTTGGCAATCACATGGCTTCTCATAACTTTGGCTCGCGTTCACAGTGATGTTAATGCTTAGAGACGTCGATAAGTTGTTATTATTATTATTTTTAATTTTATAAAGAGATGCTATCACGGGCAGCTCTTATTGTGAGGAATCCCTTAAATCTAGCGAAGGTGGTTGAACGCCCCAACAAGCTTTTGAGAGAGTAATAAGTTGAGATTGATGCATGTCAGGAATCAGCTGATGTAAAGGAAAATGAGATGGGGCTCTTGAAGAAAAAGTTGATTAGGTATTGTTATTGTGTGTTGTTACATAAAGTTCTCCACTCACACCTTGTAGTAGTTAAGTTATATTATTTTATAGTTGGTTGAAAGTTGCAAGAATGTTGATGGTGTGGAGTATTGGCGGATGAAGGAAGAGATTCCGGTCAAGAAGGTCAGATCCTACGTTATTATCAATTTTTTACCATAGTGAAATTAGTACCAAAAATTACTTTTACTCGATAGCATTCTCATCTTGTTGTCAGCTTCGCTATCATATAAATAACAAAACAAACATAGAAAATGTCATTAATTATAAAATAGTAGAAGTAATATTGCAGAGAGTACGATTTACAACTTTTTGAATGTCTTTGCCTACGACCATGGTCGTACTTTTGTTATATTAAAAATTATGTCTAAATATTAAAATATAAAATTCATTATTTGCATAATATAAAATTTGCATATCGAACTTGTTTTATTTACTGTTTTTATGGAAGCCAATGTCTTATACAGCCTAGTTTTAGTGATATCCGTGAAGCTTATTCATTTCCATATAAGAAATACAACCTAGTTAATTACATGAGATGTGTTTACTTTTAGTAGTGCTATCTTTCTCTTTTTCACTGTTTATTCCAGGCAAGTGCAAAACAAGAAAACTATAGGCGAAAGAATGCTCTCTCAATGTTAAAGGTTGAAAATACTTCCATTAAGTTATTTCTGTACTTCAAAGAATGCTATGAAAAGTGCATCGTGCACAGGAAGTACATCATACGTGAAGTTGATCTAAGTTTTTTGGTTTTCCTCTGCACGGTGGTAATGTGTAAAGTTATAATGAACGCGCGCGCAAAAAAAATCGTGCTTCAAACCGTTCATCCAAAACGATTCTCAAGGTATTTGTCTTTTATTTGACTTGGTGGTGGTTCATCCACCTATCCCGAGCACGACTACTTGAAATCTGAGTTTTGAATAACAATTTCCATTATATTACCCATATTTGCAAGCTTATTAGCTTGTATAGAAGCAAGCTTAATAGCTGGTGCATCATATGGTGTCTGATTTTAAAGGTCATATTGTTTGTATTAGCTCTTGCATACTGTTTATTTGTTTCGTATGTCTGTTTGTAAGAAACAAAAAGATAACAGTAGAATTAAGGTATCTGTCTTGCCCTAGACGTGGTTGTTCCGGCAATTACCGCATCGGCATAGGCATGCAAGACAAAGGAGGACAAGGCGGAAAGGATACACCATCCTGCCTCCTTTGGCCGTAATGCATTCCTGCAACTGTTACTTTCCCTGCCGCCTCTACGCCCTCCACATTGTCAAACTTGTTTCCTTCGTCGCATCCTCGCCTTTCTCTTATGTTTAATTATTCATTAATTTTAAAATGTTAATGCACATGGCTATTTATATTTTTGAACTATTTGGATAATTATAAAATACAAAATAAAAGTTAAAATACGACAAGTTACGAGACTCCCATTTTCTTGTATATCTTCTACTTTCTGTAAAAGTGGTTATCATTCACAATACTATAGGAAGTATCATTCACACATACAGTAGCAAATATCATTCACATGTTGATTAGCTTATTGTTGCCGTTGTCTTTTTTATTTGGTTTTAGATGTCCCAATTGGAACTTTTGAAAGAAACACCGATGAAGCAGCTGCAAAGTTTAAAGTTGTTGTCAAAAGGTCCGAGGTACAGGTCCTCATGGTTGAGTCTCTCCATAGGTCTGTAAGCCTTTTTGGGGGACCTTATGTTCAGTGCTATGAAAAGTGCATCGTGCACATCAAATACATCATACGTGAAGTTGATCAATGTTTATTGGTTTTCTATGCAGGTGGTAATGTGTAAGAAGTTATATGAGGAGCAGAAAAATCGTGCTTCAAACCGTCTTCCAACGATTCTCAAGGTATTTTTAATATTTTTTTATTTTATTTTATTTTTTATGTTTTTTGGAATTTTAAGACATTGTCTGTTCCGTTTCTTCTTTTAGTGGTGATATAATGTTGTGAAAAATGAAGAATTGTAGGGAAGCTTGTTAACTGCCAGAATGCTAAGAAAAAGTTATGAAGCTGTGCATGCCTCTAAAGATAAGGCTAGGTAGCTAGCTATTGAGGTCGGTATTGCTACTACAATTTCCTTTTAAAAGTATTTGTTTGAAAAGCATGTTTTTAAAAAAAAAAGAAGTAGAACTTTAGTTAATTTCTCTACGAGAAGTTACGGGGCTCCCATGTTCTTGTATATCTTTTACATTATGTAAATGTGGTTATCATTCACATATATTATAGGAAGTATCATTCACACATATTGTAGCAAATATCATTCACATGTTGATTAGATTATTTTTGATGTTGTCTTTTTTGTTTGTTATTAGAAGTTCCAATTGGAATTTCAAAAGATCACTGATGAAGCAGCTGCAAAGGTTGAAGCTGCGCTGAAAAGGTCCGAGGTACAAGGCCGCATGGTTGAGGCTCTCCATAGGTTTGTAAGCGTTTTTGGGGACCTTATGTTTAGTGCTATTAAAAGTGCGTCGTGCATAGGAAATACATCATACGTTAAGTTGATTTAAGTTTGTTTTTCTTTGAAGGTGGTAATGTGTAAAAAGTGGTATGAGGAGCAGAAAATTGTGCTTCAAACCATTCTTCCAACGATTCTCAAGGTATTTTTCTTTATTTACTTGGTGGTGGTTCCTTTTATGTTGGGTTTTCATCGACATTTTTTGTAAGATTTTAATCTATTCGCCATAACGAACTATCTCGAGCCAGAATACTTTCCCATTCGTGTTTTTGGAAATAACAATTTCCATTAGATTTTACCCCATATTGCAAGCCTATAAGCTTGTATAGCAGCTATAGCCGGTGCATATTTGGTGTCTAATTTTAAAAGTCAGACTCTTTGGTATTACCCTCTTGCCATCATGTTTATTTGTTGCGTAAGTTTCTGTTTATAAGAAATAAACAGATGAACAGTAGAATTAAGTATAGTGTCAGACCAATACATAGTCTCTCCTGCCCCTGCACGTGGTTGCCGGCAATTATACTGCATTGGCAATAGGCATGCGAGTCGATGAATGCCAAGAACGGCATTCCTGGCTTCTTTTTTAATAATCAAGATAAATGAAGACAAGGGAGGACAAGGAGGAAAGGCTACAACCTGCTCTTTGTCGGTAATGTCATTCTTCAGCTGTTGCTTTCCTACCGTCTCTGCCTGCTCTCCAACGTTGTCAATCTTGTTTCCTTCATCGCATCCTCGCCTTCCTGTTATGTTTATTTACTTACTAATTTTAAAAGTCTCCGTCGGGGCACTGTGTACATATTACCCTCAGATCCTGCATAGGTGGAACTTATCACTAGGATGTTTTTATCGTATATGCTATATAAGACTTGGGTGCATTGCCTCACTAGGATGTAGTCAGTGAGCTGATATAATGGAAGGGCCACTTCTTTTCCGATTCTTTGCTTATTATTTGTTTAATATAAATTTGGGTTACTATATGACCTGCCAGTTGAGCAAATGTCTGATCAGACGCTTACTTGGCTAGGGAACCGCAATTAGGATTGTAGCTGTATTGAGGTTGTAGAGTAGAGTACTCTTGATAAATGAATATCTTTTCGTGCAATGATAATGTTGTAAGTTTTGCAATTTCTGGAGTATTGTTTATGGGTCATGCCGGTAAGTTTACAAATTAGCATTCTGATGCCTGAAGAGGGTAAAGTATATTGAGATACCTGCTTTATGGGTCATGCTGGTAAGTTTACAAATTAGCATTCTGATGCCTGAAGAGGGTAAAGTGTATTGAGATACCAGCTTTAAGTATGCCGAGTTATTAATCATGCGCTTCTTTGGTTTCTTTGGCAATCACATGACTTCTCATAGGTACATCATAGTGATGTTAATCCTTATGGACGTCCCAACATGTTCTTATTGCTAACCCATTGTTTACTATGTTTCTGTAGAAAGGAGGTTGAATGCCCCAACAAGCTTTTGAGAGAGTAATAAGTTGAGATTGATGCATGTCGGGAATCAGCTGATGTAAAGGAAATTGAGATAGGGCTCTTGAAGAGAAAAATTTATGAGGTGTTGTTATTGTGTGTTGTTACATAAAGTTCTCCCCTCACACCTTGTACCAGGTAAGTTATATTATTTGATAGTTGGTTGAAAGTTGCAAGAATGTTGATGGTGTGGAGTATTGGCGGATGAAGGAAGAGATTCCGGTCTTGAAGGTTAGATCGTACGTTATTATCCATTTTGACCAAAGTGAAATTAGTACCAAAAAAAACTTTTACTCGATAGCATTCTCATCTTGTTGTCAGCTTCGCTATCATATAAATAACAAAAGAAACATAGAAAATGTCATTAAGTATAAAATTGTAGTAGTAATATTGCGGAGAGTACATTTACAACCTTTTGAATGTCTTTGCCTATGACCATGGTCATACTTTTGTTATATAAAAATTAAATGTTAATATTAAAATATAAAATTCATTATTTGTGTAATATAAATTTTGCATATCGAACTTGTTTTATTTACTGTTTTTATTTTGTTCTGATTTAATAATTTGTTATATTATATAAGTTTTTTTTTGCTAATGTTTAAGCATCCAACTCTTCTTGTTCGGTGAAACATTTATGTTAGATGCTGCTATATGATGATCAACTGAAGTTTTATTTATGGTTGACCTCAGGAACGTCTAAAACTGAGGTGCCGTTTCAACAAACAAAGAATCTAAGCTCACAGATGCAATAACTCAATTCCAAGCTCGAACAGGAGCTCTTCAAATGTCAAGCAGAACTTTCTGAAAGGGAGAAGATGCTCAATGATTTTATGGAAGCCAATGTCTTATACAGCCTAGTTTTAGTGATATCCATGAATCTTATTCATTTCCATTAAAGAAATACAACCTAGTTAATTACATGAGATGCGTTTACTTATAGTAGTGCTATCTTTCTCTTTTTTCACTGTTTATTCCAGGCAAGTGCAAAACAAGAAAACGATAGGCAAAAAAAGCTTACAATATTAAAGGTTGAAAATACTTCCATTAAGTTATTTCTGTACTTCAATGGATTTGGTGGCAAGTTGTCAATTGTACTAGTAATATGAACCGCTTTAATCTCATTTACAGAGGAAAAATGAGACATTAATAAAAGAGGAGGAACTGAGCAATTGAGATTCAATCGCTGCAAAAACAGGTAGATGAGTTGAAAAGTAAACCTCTGTGCTAGAAGATTGTGGTTATGCTGTGTGAGACTATTCTTTGCTTGATCTGCTTAAATTTGCAGGTAAGATCGTAACTGAAAGTTCAGATGATGCGGCAAAAGGAAGGGATAAGAAATATGAAACTAGAATACAGGTCTGCACTCCTCCGTTGTTTCTCTGTGGGAGACAAAAATATTACTTTTCTAACTTGGTATTACTTTGACGTCAGACCAACAAATTGATAACAGATGTTGGAAAGAATTCTAGAGAAGAAGAGAGATGAAAAGCAGAAAGAAAAAGCGTACCAGAAGAAGACGGTGAGCAGCATTCTTCAAAATGTTACGCAGGTGCTTTTAATACACTTTCAGACTTATTATCCTCTTGTTGGTCTATGTTATCACTAAAATCACATTATTTACCATATTTAAGGATGTGAAACTGTGGAATATTGACAAATGATCTGAAGACATTAATCATGTGGCTTCTCATAACTCCCTGGAATTGCAGTAGGATTAAACTTTTTGAACTGCATGGTACAATTGAAATTATTTCGGTTATATTTGCTTGACCAGATAGTACAAAGTTCTCATTTTATCTGACTTGAGCTGAACTTCTGGTTGAATTAGAATGCCTTACGTTTTAAAATCAATAAATTTCTCATCGTTTTGCAATAGTTTGGCTGAGCTTGGCGAGCTTCTTTAAAAAGATCTTATGTGATAAGATCTTAAGTTTTGGCTAAGCGTCTTTAAAAAGATCTTATGTGATATGATCTTAAGTTAGACGGTCTGTGTGTGAGAAAATTAAAGTTAGACGGTCTTATGTGATGTGATCTTAAGTTAGCTGGTGTTCTCTGTTTCCATTTATATTTGTATGCATTTCAAAACGTCAAAATGAGCTTGTGTTGGCTAACTTTTTGAATTGATCATCTCATTTTTTTAGGTACTATCAAAAGATAGCAAATACAGATGAGGTTGCATTGAAACAGATTGACTCTGTCCTTGAGGAATCCATGACTGAGGTATATATTTGATTGTCTGGGATTCTGACTTTTGAGTTGGAAGACTTGAGCAAAAAATGTTGAAAAGTTTGGTTAGGTTAGAAAGATCGTCTTCCAAAAAGTTCAAAAGCATGCAATGAAAACTTTAATCAATTTTAGAGGGTTCTAGCATTGCACGGCAACTCTTATTCTATTTAGAGCTCTTTACCCGCTAAGCAGCCAGTTTAACTCAATTTTTTTTCTTTATTAGTATTTTATTTATATATAAATATATTTTTTTGGAGGAAAACTTCCACCTTTGACTTCATCTGACAGAGCTAAAAATACTATGGTTGAAAGAGGAACGGCAGAGAAGCATTTTAATTGAATAATTCATTATCAAGATATTCAATTTTATCGCTTGCTTTAGCTGAGTATGAACTAGTGATGTAAGCATATGAATTTGTTGAGGAAGAAGACAAGAGCCGATAATAACACTGCATAAAAGGTGAATGACGATCTCTAAGAAAGTTAAGGTTTACAACCATTGTTTGAATTCTTCTTTGTAGTGAGATCCTAAGTTTGACTGCCAGTGTTTATTCTGTTTATACTATGGCAATCCTGATGTTTCCTCTCAGATTGTTGCAGCGGATAAAAGTGGTGGTTCTAGCACTTGAAAGAATATTTTTGCATTTTCTAAGAGAGTCTCTATAACTGTTAACTTTCAAAGATGTGAACTGATTGGTTGAGCAGAATGTCCAGTGTCATAACCTTGTACGGCGTCTGTCTGATCAAGTTAAAAAGAAAGAATCAGAACTTTAGGTAATTCTTCCACGAGAAGTTATGGGGCTCCCATTGTCTTGTATATCTTTTACTTTCGGTTAATGTGGTTATCATTCACATATACTATAGGAAGTATCATTCACACATACTGTAGCAAAGATCATGCACATGTTGATTTGCTTATTTCGGTGTTGTCTTGTTTGGTTGTTATTAGAAGTTCCAATTGGAACTTCAAAAGATCATCGATGAAGCAGCTGCAAAGGTTGAAGTTGTGCCGTAAAGGTCCGAGGTACAGGGCCGCATGGTTGAGTCTCTCCATAGGTCAGTAAGCGTTTTTGGGGACCTTATGTTCAGTGCTATGAAAAGTGCATCGTGCACAGGAAGTACATCATACGTGAAGTTGATCTAAGTTTTTTGGTTTTCTCTGCAGGTGGTAATGTGTAAAAAGTTATATGACGAGGAGCAAAAAAATCGTGCTTCAAACCGTTCATCCAACGATTCTTTATTTACTTGGTGGTGGTTCATCCGACTATCCCGAGCAGAATACTTTGAAATCTGAGTTTTGAAATAACAATTTCCATTAGATATTACCCCATATTGCAAGCTTATTAGCTTGTATAGCAGCTATAGCTGGTGCACATATGGTGTCTGATTTTAAAGGTCATTATTGTTTGTATTAGCTCTTGCATACTGTTTATTTGTTTCGTATGTCTGTTTGTAAGAAACAAAAAGATAACAGTAGAATTAAGGTATCCCTCTTGCCCTACACGTGGTTGTGCCGGCAATTACTGCATCAGCATAGGCATGCAAGACAAAGGAGGACAAGGCGGAAAGGATACACCATCCTGCCTCCTTTGCCGGTATGCCATTCCCTCAACTGTTACTTTCCCTGCCGCCTCTACGCCCTCCACATTGTCAAACTTGTTTCCTTCGTCGTATCCTCGCCTTTCTCTTATGTTTAATTATTTAGTAATTTTAAAATGTTAATGCACATGGCTATTTATATTTTTGAACTATTTGGATAATTATAAAATACAAAATAAAAGTTAAAATACGACAAGTTACGAGACTCCCATTTTCTTGTATATCTACTACTTTCTGTAAAAGTGGTTATCATTCACATATATTATAGGAAGTATCATTCACACATATTGTAGCAAATATCTTTCACATGTTGATTTAGCCTTATTTTGATGTTTGTCTTTTTTGTTTTGTTATTAGAAGTTCCAATTTGGAAATTTCAAAGATCACTGATTGAAGCCAGCTTGGCAAAGGTTGAAGCTGCGCTGAAAAGGTCCGAGGTACAAGGCCGCATGGTTGAGGCTCTCCATAGGTCTGTAGTGCTATTAAAAGTGCGTCGTACATAGGAAATACATCATACGTTAAGTTGATTTAAGTTTGTTTTTCTTTGAAGGTGGTAATGTGTAAAAAGTGGTATGAGGAGCTGAAAATTGTGCTGCAAACCATTCTTGCAACGATTCTCAAGGTATTTTTCTTTATTTACTTGGTGGTGGTTCCTTTTATGTTGGGTTTTTCATCGACATTTTTGTAGCTTTAATCTATTCGCCATAACGAACTATCTCGAGCAGAATACTTTCAATCCGTGTTTTGGAAATAACAATTTCCATTAGATTTTACCCCATATTGCAAGCCTATAAGCTTGTATAGCAGCTACAGCCGGTGCATATTTGGTGTCTAATTTTAAAAGTCATACTCTTTGTATTACCTCTTGCATACTGTTTATTTGTTGCGTAAGTTCTGTTTATAAGAAATAAACAGATGACAGTAGAATTAAGGTATAGTGTCAGACCATAAGTCTCTCCTGCCCTGCACGTGGTTGCCGGCAATTACCACATCGGCATAGGCATGCGAGTCGATGATGCCAAGAACGGCATTCCCTGGCTTCTTTTTTACAGTAATCAAGATAAATGAAGACAAGGGAGGACAAGGAGGAAAGGATACCAACCTGCCTCCTTTGTCGGTATGTCATTCCTTCAAGCTGTTGCTCCCCTAAACCGTCTCTAGCGCTCTCGACGTGTCAATCTTGTTTCCTTATTCCGCATCCCTCGCTTTTCCTGTTATGTTTATTTACTTACTAATTTTAAAATGTTAACGCATATGGCTATTTAGATTTTTAACCTTTTGGATTTTTATAAAATACAAAAATAAATGCTAATTATTGGCATGGATGGCTACAGTATAATTTGTGAGTTTAGCATGTGCGGAGATCCAATTTACCCAACTCGGCTTGGCTCGATACTGATTATCGTGGAAAGATTTTAATATACCTAAGATCTTATTTTTTGTCCTATTTGAAAAACTAGGCTAAAGTCATCTAGTAGGGTTATCGGATGGTATTATTTGTTTGCTTGTGTCAGACCTGATGAGTTATGTTTTAACAAAGATACTACCCGAAAAAAAGTTAATTGCTTAGGGATGACATCATTATATACTTCATATTTAATGCGTTGTGTTCAATGATGTTACGTTGGGACAACCAATCCTTGATATCTGACAGGGTTTGACCAAATAACTGCGAGGCCTTGGCATTTGCTTGGTAATGGTGCTGGTGCATGATGTTGATGTATGATTGTACTCGTTGAACCTGTCAGATGTGGCGGCTATACCTGTCTCCATTTGATTTGTTGTGTACAGTTTTTCTTTCTATAAGCTTTTGCAAACATGGAATGTAGTCGTTGAAACCTCTTTGAAGACATAGTTTTTTATATGTGCTTTTGATCTAGGAGCTTCTGAGGGAGGCCTAGAATGAGGCTCCGGAGCATGCAAAATATCTTGAAGATGAATTGAATAAGCTAAGGTAGGTACATGCACGTGGCTCTATCTGTGTGGCTCTAACTGCATGGTGCAATATTTCCTTCCAGGTCGGTTTACAGGATATGAATTTTTAAATTCATGAAATTTTCATATAGTATGATTCGAGATCCTTGAGATTCTTTGGTTGAAATTCTTTGTTTTGATAGCAAATTTGTTACGAAGTATTCTAAAAGCGTTTCTCCAAATCTGTTATGAGTGAAAACATATAAAGAATAAGTAAATTTCTTAGAGGAAGTAGAATATGTCCTGTAGAATTGTTGTGAAAAATTACAAAGATAATTCTAGCCAGGTTTTACCGTGCCGTGCCGTTTCGAGTTTCGGTAAATTCGGATCTCGAGACGTGCCGACCGTGCCATTCGTGCCGTGCCGACCGTGCCGATAATAAAATATTATATTTATATTTTATATTAAAGTAAAATGTAAAAAAACCACAAAAATAAATAAATAATAAATAAGAAACAAATAAAAGGATATGAAGTCACGAACTAGAAATGTTTATGTCACAATGTTTAAGTTTATCGTTTCTACTTAATCTCGGGGTTT
>MJHO01000269.1:146418-189572 GCA_002076135.1 Xerophyta viscosa
AATGCATTCAGCATTCTTCCTGCATCCAGTATGCAACCTTTTATGATATCAGTATACCATTAAAAATGCTAAGTTGATGCTTTATTTTTTCTTGAAATTTGGAGCTGCCATTAATTTAAAAGAGAGTTGCTATTTGTTACAGTCATCAGTAATTCTTATGCTTTCATAGCCACACACACATTAAATTGGGATATATGTGGTTTACATCCCGATAAATTACATGTAGTTCTGATTGTATCAGAGCTAGTAGGATCCCTAAAAAAATAGCTTTTCTTAAAGAGAGAGAGAGAGAGAGAGAGAGAGTATCCGGTTAAAAACTAACAAACAAATTTTAAAAGATTTGAGCATTCCGTTGAAAATGTATTGATGTGACAAAATTATATTAACGTTGCTTTAGACTTTATTGCAGCAACAATATCAAATTTGGCTTTGGAACATTGCTGCAAGTTGTTCACATCTGCAAAAGGTGCATACTGCGCCACCAGGTCTTAAAAGATGTTGCAAAAACAATAGCTGGTTGAAGTCGTAGAATTCGCAAGAGAAATACTATATGCATCTAATCCGTTGATACAATATAGATTTAGTCTTCTCAAGGACGCATTGAAGATGCACGTCGCGAGCCATTAGTGAAGCTGAACGGTTAATTCACTATCCCCACTACTTCTACTATTCTCCATCTCCTATTACTTCAATGACTCCCACAACCTCCATGAAGACCATATACCAATAGGCTTGGGAGGAATGCTTATAAATAGTCACCATTGCCTCCAATTGTAGGGAGTAGGAGCAAGCAAAATAATTAAGACCGGGATCTCTAGACATTGGTCTATAGAGAGAAAAGTGAGGAAAATTTGTAATCTTTTTCACTTTCAGTTAATTCTGTCACTGACCGCATGATTGTCCATAGTTTTACCTCATCTATATTGATAAATTCCACAAAAAATCTTGTATGTTTGTGTAATTACTTGTGTCTCTTTTTAGCCACCTTTTTAACATGGTGGTGCAGTATGCACTTTTTGTAGATGTGAACAACTTGCAGCAATGGTCCAAAGCCAAATTTGATATTGTTGCTTCAATAAAAGTCTAAAGTAACATTAATATAATTTTGTCACATGAATACATTTTCAACTTTTTACCAAATGCTCAAATCTTTTAAAATCGTTGTTCGTTGGTTTTAACCGAATACTCTCTTTTTTCTTTTACAGAAATGTCATTCTTCAGAAATTCTAATGGCCTTGATGCAATTAAAGCTACACATAATATATCGAAATATACATCACATACATCCCCATTTAATGTGTATGACACTAAGGGGCTGTTTACTTCGCGCGGAAGTCTGAGAAGTGAGAATTGAGAAGTGAGTGAACTGTGAGAACTGAGAAGTTGTTGAGAAGTGGTGTTTTGAGTTTCTCTGTTTACTTGGGATTGTGAAGTGAGGGTTGGAAGACAGTTTCTTGTTTACTTGGGGTTGAAAGTGAACTGAAACGTAAAAAATATATTATATTTATTATTAATTTATATATTAATTATATTTAAATATATATTAAATTTATGTATTATATCTTATATTTTGTATATATCTCTCATATTATATATATAATAAAATTTATATATTATAATATATATGCTGTATTACATATGATATATTATATTATATATATTTTAATAAATTTTATATTCTTGAATACAAAAAATTATAAGAGATAACATTTAATGAACACAAAATTACTGTTAATACAAAGACAGTATTGAATAAAAAATATTGAGTAAAAATTTAACAAAAAAAAAAATACATTTATTACATTTAGTAGATGATAATGATTAGTATTTTTATACAACTCTTTACAACTCATTTGCTTATAAATGTACGTTAAATAATAACAAATTAAAAAAAAACTATTACAACGTATGATAACTTGAAATCACAACTGTAGATGTCTTCCTCCTACCGTTACACCGTAAATCCTGTAAAATAAACAGTGAAAGAGTTACTATAGAAACCCTCAGTGCTCTACTCAAAGCGCATCATCGGGATTAAATTGTATTTCGAATAGGAACCAGTTATGACATCACTGATATAGTGGGAACAAATTAGATTCCAATACCCTTATGCAAAATAAATTACGATCCAACATTGGTACAATGAATATAAAACCCTCAGTGCTCTGCTTAAAGCGCGTCATCGGGATTAAATCACATACTCAGTAAACAGAACATACTTAGTCACCACCACATACCCAACAGCCACCAGCAAACATAAACCAGCACAAACGGATTAACCATCACAAGATTAACACCACCACCACATACTGATTCACCAGCACACATAAACCTTATAAACGAGCACATACTTAGAAAAACCAGCACATACTCAGCAACCATCACCACATGCTGATTCACCAGCACATATTCTACCTCATAAACTAAAGATAATAGCCAGGCACATTAAACAACATAAAATAGCCAGCACATACTCGACAACACAAGCACATACTCAATAGCCTGCACATACTTGACAACCACTAAATGATTCAAACACCATACATTCAATGATTCAACACCACCATCACATACTCACTAACCAGCACACCTGCCAGCATAGGAATGAATTCAGCAACCACTCAAAACAGCCATCATTCCACATACTCAAAATTACCAACATTAGTAAGTAATTTGTATAATAATAACAGATGAACTTGATTGATATGGACAAATTCTGGGTCATTTCTCTAGATGAGGCTACCATATAATGCTTCTATTTAAAATACCAATGCAGAATTCTATAGAAGATCTAACAATCATTATGTCGAACACTTCATTAGCAAAATAGTAGCAACAACAGTAGAAAGACAATTTATAATCAGCAAGCATATTACTAGCGCCCAAGATGGCGCAAACTTTTTTCGCGCAGCACACATCACCGCCACCGGTACTAGCATCCACCAGGCACCATCCCCAAGTACCAAGCACCAATATCATTTCCAAATCCCAACAATTTTATCAAAATCAAACAGTGAGGAAGAAATTAAAGGCCATGACAGATCCAATCGACGACCCGCCGTCGGCTTCACCGGTAAAGATCAGATCTAGGGTTTGAATCAGAGATCCTTACCGGCGACGAGCCCTCGGCTTCGCCGATGGGATCTGCGAGGATTGATGACGGAAGCGATCGCTGGGAGATCTGCGAGGATTATGGAATGAAGAAGAAGAGGTGAAAGAGATCGCGTACGCGAGGTCGAGAGAAATCACGGAGCGACGAGAATGAGTTCCCCCACTTCGCAGGCAAAGCCTGCGAAGTGGGGGAACTCATTTGTTTATATATCCATGGAACTGGGAATTGAGTTCCATGAATTTATCCGGTGAAGTAAACAGCGCAACTCAGTTCTGAGTTCCGAGTTCCATAAGTTCTGCGAGTTACAAGTGAAGTAAACAGCCCCTAAGTGCATTAGAAGTGCAGATAGTCCTGACAAAATAGCGGTATTCTTTTAAATTAATTACAGCTCCAAATTTTGAGGAAAAAAAATAAAGCATCAACTTACCATTTTTGCAGCTATACTGGTACGCTGAACACTTGCGTATAACCTAGGACGCACGGACACCCCAAAAATCGTCCAGGTGCAGTGTCGGACACGGACACGCTTTGGACACTGCCGGACACGTGTCCAAAAAAAAAATGAAAAAATAAGATCGGACACGGCTGGGACACGCAGGTAAAAGTGTCCGACACACGAATCCATTATTTATTTATTTTTTAAAATTTTTTGTTTAAATATCTTTTTTTAGAGAAATATAATATTATGTAGCTAATTATAAGTAATATAATATATTTACATACTCATATTATAGTTATTTATTTTAGTTGACATAATTAATGTTTTGGTATTTAAATTGTCTCAAAGAAGCAAAATATTATATTTTATATGAATTTGCGATTGAATATTATATTGTTATTATATTTGTAAATATTTTAATACTTCGTATAAATTACTTTTTACTTATTTATATTTTTTATTACCGTGTCCCGGCAGTATATGTGTCCTAATTTTTTGAAAATTGACGTGTTTCCGTATCGTGCCGTGTCGTGTCCCTGCCCCCGTGTCCGTGCTTCTTAGCATATAACAAAAGTTTCATTTCGTACTATATTTATAAAAAAAAATTTAGGCTTGCCTGAAGATGGCATGGATGAGCCTTTCTACTGACTTAAAGATTCCGCCCACAAAAGCCTGTTTTAGCCATGCTGGAGCGCGTTGTCGCCTTTGTGGTCTTCATGGATCACCACTGGCTCAGTTAACAATCTTCTTTCCCTCTCCTTTCAGTCCTTTTCTAGCTTCACTCCTAATTTCTCTCTATCTTTAAGTATACGTATATTATTTTAGTATACACAGCGGATATGGATGTTAGGAATGAAGGGTAGAGATCGAGGATGATTGCAGAGAGGAGGGTCTCAATATATTCGTTGTTTTCTTCTTCCTGAGAATCTCTCTCTCGCTCTCTCATTAGCTGCATTTCGACCGACGGTAGGCTTCATTCTTTCTCAAGTCTAGATGAAGCAAGCAGTGGCAAATTCATAAATTGTTTCAGTGCAGTCCCACAATAATTACTAGAATTATAAATCATACTTTATTTACTTGAACGGAGACTTATAAGTTTGCTGAAAATCTTTTACGCAGATAAACATTGCTACTAGAGTCTTGTAAGTCCATCTTGGAAGTGCCGTGACAGCACATTGCTCCCCGACAGATTTTGATTTACAACGATTTTAGAAGTAGGGACTGATGTATAATTTTTGGGCTAACTACTAATCAGCCCTTATCACCAAACTATTGCTCACTGCACCTCTGATCACTCAACGTCATCAAATCAGCCCTCACTGCATAATTCAATTTTTTACGGACAAAAATGTCATTTTCTTTATTTCACATTTTACACACCAAAATAGTTATTTAGAAATATTTTTTTTAAAAAAAAATTTCAACATTAAAGTTGTAGATACCGGCTTCTAAATAGGTAATTTAGTGCTTCAAAAGTTAAATATGAAATTGCTTATTTTTTATGAGTTTTTTTTATTATCTTTGTCACTCCGAAATAATTATTTAGAAGTATTTTATCAAGATTTATAATTTTTATTTTGAAAGTTTTTTAAAAAAATATTTCTAAATAGATATTTTGGGACGTTAAAATTATAATATCTGCGGGGGTATTTTCGTCCATGTTTCTCAACCGAGTTTAGCATGTTGAGTGCTTGTTTTCTTCTTTGTAGTTTCCTAATGCATAACAATTAATTTGTACAATTGTATATTTCTAGCAAGCTACATGAAACCTTTGACAAGTTTGCTTGCACTACCTTGAGAAATTGCTGTTAAGATATTTATGTCTCTACGCGAGTCTATACAATTTACATCTTCGAGGAATTTCAGGCTACGTTCCTTTACGCATGAAGCAAACCATGTTGTCAAATAGACGTTGTTGACACATCCAACCTTCCTGATTGAGACCAAAAGTGCGGTGATGAAGTAGGGTGGTGGCTAGTGGAGCGAATGCCGAGGAGATGAAACAAAAGAGAGGGGTTTCTGATTATACATGATTAAGCGTGAAATTTTATAACAAACTTTAATTTGTTTAGTACTTTGTTACAAAAGTCTGCTGGAAATTTGGGTCCTTGCCATCGGACTTGCATTTGAATGATGGTCTAACTTTTGTTCTGCCTCTGATATTTTCCAAAATGTTTATCTCTTTATGCTTTTAGTCTTCATAGCAAATAGCCACAGTATTGTGACATATTCCTTTAGCATAATGAGAATGAGTGTATGATTCTTCAAAATAGAATAATCAATGGTTATTGGAGTGAAGCTACCTTATTTGTGTTGGTTTGGTATATCCTGGAAGGTATTATTGTTATGTCCATGCAGTCATACCAAGATGGAATTCTCCTTTTATATGGATTTGAACTTCATAAAGAAAGCAATTTTTAAGTGAAGAAATGGATGTCTGATTAGTCATCTTTTTGAGAGACTGAGGTACTTGAGAATCATATTTCTTCATTATTACACATTAATACAATGGATGCATGTTCACAGTGCATTAATACTACGGTTAGCTTCTTCCATGATGAGTATCTGATGAAGATATAGTCCTTAACATAGTGTCAGCATATTTTTGAAATAATGTCTAACAAATATGTGTAATAAATGTGAAAAGTATTAAAAATGCTAGGTTGATAATAGAAGTTTTTTTTTTGTTTTTGTTTTTTTTTTGGTAAGTAGGTTGATAATAGAAGTTTTATTGTTTGTTCTTTTTTTTTCCCGTTATAAATAAATATGCACCTCTACATACCTTGTTTGTTTCATAAATGAACATTTATATATGTGTGTTTGAGGTACAAGTACAAATTATATATATACATATGTTATTGTAATGTCTTTTCTTTTTCCAATTTGAAACCAATTGAATGGCTTGAATTTTCTGAGAAAGAGAGCGATGTAGTTTCCAGTAAGTGCAAGGTTAATACCACATTCGGTCCACCAAAACATTTAGTTTTTGTCGCGACCCGCGCCCCCGGGGCGCGGCCGCGACGGGGGGGAAAAGGAAGAGACATCGTTGGGGACGATCCGCCGGGAGCCCAAAATACGCAGCGGAAAAACAAAGGAGCTCCGGCGGGTCGAAGCATAGAATTTTTTTTTATAGCTTTTAAAACGAGTTTAGGAAATTGCTTACAGAACCATTTTCAAAAACACTTGAAGAAGCTTGAGCCGAGTCTTGGACTTTCGAGCCCGGGTGCCGTTCACGGAGGAGGTGAACTTCACCGCGAGGTCCGACAAAGCTTGCTATAGATCCTAATGTATCAATCTCCTCCATTTGATACAAGAAAATCCATAGCAACCTAGGGTCCGAAACGTCAAAACATTTTACGGAAACTTTCCGACACCAAATTCATAAATTCCGGCTCAACCTGTAATTTTTACGAACATTTGGGGAAGTGCCACAATACCTTAGATATGTCCATAAACCCAAATAAACAACCCAAAACTTAAATCAAAATTTTTTAAATCGGTTTGAAAATCAATTTCCATAGGCCTATTATCGTGCGACCGGTCCGCATTATCGGTCGACCGGATAGTTTCTTGCGAACGCAGCGGTAGGAATTTAAATTATCGGTCGACCGCAGAACATATCGGTTGACCGAAAATATCGGAAACTGCATAAACAGATTTGCATTGGCTCACTTCTCGCGGTCTCGAATTCCGTATTCCCGCTGGACTGTGAGAGACCACCGTGCGCCCTCGTATATCTACTTTAGATACATGCGCACGTGCTCTCACTCGTTCCAGAAATACTTAGAGACGACGAGTTGTGGCCTAAATTCATATTTTTTTTACCCGAAAATACGAAAAATGAGAACTCAAAGAGTCATTTTCACCAAAATCATTTCTATATTAAACTTCTTGTTTGAGGACATTTACAATCACAAGAATACACATGCTAGTGACAATAGGAATCAAATACGGAGATCAAGCTACAATTTTAGTAAGCAAATCACTTTTTATAAAATAATAACCTTTGTTAATACACTAACAAACTTTTTAAAGGCCTAAACTCGAACATTCCTCGAGTTTATCCTTAAAAGCATTCCAAATACGAAAGTACACTAGTGTAGGTTAATGTGCTTCAAATTTATGTAAAATCTTACATTACAAACTAAGTGTAAACTACGACTAGTATACAAAAATGAAAGTAATGTACAATTTCTAGTCCCCAAAAACCCCAAGATACCTTCTAAATCCCTCTTGCTAGCTACGACGGCTACGCGAGCTCCTTGCCTTCGCGGACGGATCTGAAAAACAGGACAACAAAGCGGTGGGTCTTATGACTCAGTGAGCGGCACATTTCGGTGTCCTCCCCTGGAGCACCAATGCCATATACCGCACACAAAACAATAAAACAACAATATTAGCATCACATACACACACAAGCATAATTGTTCATATGCATAACCAACTAAACATGTTCATCACATGTGTAATAGTTAACAAGCATGCTTTGGCTCGTAGCAATAAAAAATCAACCAACCAACATTATGAAAATCTCTTGTTAATGTCACGTGATCACTAACCCATCGCAGTTAAGTCACATTGTTTTTTAGGTAAGAATAGGTCCGACACGAAACTCTCTAGCCAAAGTACCTAACCCAAACCTAGGCTAAAGCAGTTCAGGACGCTACACTCATACCAAGGCTCTTTGCCCGCTGTCGTCTGGGTTTTCCCGTCACGACACAACACTCACAGTAGGGGCGACCCCACAGCGCAACATGGGGGCTACTCGGACTCTTTACACCTTCTGCAACCGAGCCTCACTCAACGTAGCAATCGCCTGGCCAAACGGCTTGATCTGCAAGGTACTCCCACCCGTCCTCCGAAGAGGTTAACTCAACGCCTTAGGTACGGGCCCAGTTAGAACACCGCCTCCGATATATAATACTCCCGGAATCATCAACATCGGGCAGACTCAAATCGAAACTCGACGTGAGAACTAACTAACAACGGAGTACCCAATTTTTTTATTATTAAGGCACAACCAAATACGAGTGTCCCTCTTAGAGTTTATTTTTAACTCTACACTTCGTAATAACATGGCTCACATAACATCATACATAAGCATGGAAACCATAGTTTATTGAGCAAAACCATCAAAGTTCATAAATTTTCGAACTTAACAACAAATGTACACAACATGATGTACTACTCAAAAACTAGCATCTTAGCATCACAAGGTATCATAAAGCATGTTACATGATTTCAGCGCACATCAACAATATACATCCAACAATAGGAGGGTTTTTGACCTCGGTTACACATATCCATCAAATCATGTAAATACCCTCAAAGCATAACATTAATTGCCATTTTCATGCATAACAACACACACACACATGGTGTTAAACGCGCTCACCTCGATCTAAGCTTTCCCACGAGCTCACCCCAAAGAACTCCAAGAAAACCGAATTAATGGGTATCTAGATGTAGAGCAGGTGGGAGGTTGTGAAAATCAAGTTTTAAATCAATAAATCAAAGGAAAAAGAGAATGATCAACTAGGGGCACAGCTTACCTAGTGCTCCATAACTCTTCTTCTATTGGTAGAAATGAAATAAACGCCTAAAACAACACTAAAAACCACCCCCACCAACTCTCACCTGCTCCGATCGGTCGACCGAAAATCCCAGAATCTGCATAAAAAGATTCAACACCACACTCGGCCGACTCGCTACGGATCGCACGCTCGCGCCGACGAGACCCCAACTAGGCCAGCTCGTTCCCAACGCGACCACGCATGCATCCCCACACAAAAGCAAGCCTCACGCACCCATGCAAGTCCAAGAAAACATAACACATACATACACAATCATGCATGTCTAGGACTTAGCAAAAATTTTCATTCAACCACAACAAGTCTAAAGCCATACAAAAACTAAAGACTACGAAATAAAATCTAGATCGGCCACGGACCTCACAAACACCACCATGTAGCAAATAGTAATTAAAAGATGTCTAACAGACGCTTTTTAAAAAGTATCTAACATACTTTTATTAGTTAAAATGGGAAATGGAATCCAAATGCATAATAGGCTATAATGTATTTTATTACGAACGATACTATGTAGTAGACTTAGAACGTGTAGTTCTTGTTATGCATTTTGACTGCGAACTAAACAAATGTACGATGAGACTCGCCGCTTTTCCTTCCAATTAAGTTTATGTAGTTCCTTTTTTCTGACCACTTTATTTAAAGAGTTCTATATATTAGTTTTAAGTGCTAATCAAAATGTTTTTTTTAACCCACTTAGGACACCTTTACGTAAGCAGTGATGTTTATAGCTTTGGAGTATTATTGGTGGAACTGCTCTCTGGTCAACGAGTGATTGATAGAAGTCAAAAGTATTATCGTCTATTAGATTGGGCTAAACCGTTACTCACAGATCGAGGAGAAAGCTCTCTCAACTAATAGATCCTCGGCTCGAGGGAGAATGGCCAGCTAAAGGTGCTTTTCTGGCGGCAAAGCTGGCATCAAGGTGCATAGCCACAGATTCCAGGAGTCGCCCATCGATGCAGGAAGTTGTCCAGATTTTGGAGCACATCGAAGCCTTAACAAACAGGCCTCAGACGTCCACCGACCAACCACTGTAATTGCCTTCAACTCGTAAATTGATATCAAACAGAAGCTTGCTCTTCCATGTAATGGACATCTTTCAGCTTTCTTATACCCAACATCTTTCGGCTCTTGTTCCAAAGGTAACAACCAATAATAGGTTGGAAAGAAAGGAGTTTTGTAAGAAAAGGAACCCTTCAATATGATGAGCATAACCATGGATGGCGGCACTGGAACCTGGCCTAGCTAATTGAACCATTGTTCTGAGTCACTTTCCAACATCCATGTTATATATATATATATATATATATATATATATATATATATATATATACCATTTCCTTTCTTCCAATTTAGTATATATAATTGGTAGTATTTAAGGGTTTGGGAAGGTTATTTTTTAATTGTGAGTTTGCAAATGCAAAACCCTCCTCAGGCAGCGTACAAGATTACTCAATTTTCCGTCTTAAAGATTGAGAACTACTACAAAACATGTGTCCGTCATGCAAAGTAGCTATTCTGACAAATTACGAGCAACAGAGTGGTAAAACAAGGTGATACTTCATTTCCGGTACCCAGAAGGCTTATTAGAGTCAGGAAAAAATGGTTTCATTTCTGGAGCAGGACCGAAGAGTGATATTTCTTCATTGCAATATATAGATGATGCCCTCATATTTTGTATTGGGATGAACTCAGCGGCACACTGGTTGTGACATATTCTATCTAGTGTCCTGGTGTGGATTTGAATTATGCCAAAGATAGAAGAGAACATGTTGCCTGAGTTAACGTATATACGTGCGTACACCTCATAGAGCCTGGATAAATACTGCAGAAAAATAAGATAGGTGCCGGGATTGGCCTTTGCACTATAGGGTCGCCTTTCTTTCTTTTACCCTCATCTATTGTATGAGTAATCCTTTAATGCCGAGCAGATTGAAACATATTATTCAGGTGTTTCAGTACATTTCAGGCTTACACATAAACTTTACTAAATCAAATCTGATAAATACTCAAACCAAAGAGGACACTCAGCAGAAGAGTTGCCACAACTTTTAAGTGTAGCATTTGTAGGCTACCCATTTACTCATTGCTTGTGGCCTGGAATAATTAGTGTTTGCAAAATCTAAAGTGCAAGGTGGCTTAGACATAGAGACTTATAGACTTGAATGTGGCATTGTTGGTGTCGATCGATCGCTGCTAGGGCGGTGGATTAGGGGTGAGTTCGAACTCCGAACAGAATACCACTTAGTTCAAGCTCGGCTAGATTGTTTTAGCTAAAAAATCGAGCTTGAGCTCAAGAATTTTCACTAGATGAGCTCAAATTCAGCTCTATTCAGAAATATCTCTAATCGAGTTTGACCTGAGCTCAGTTTTGAGCTTGGTTCGATTGCATCAACTTAGATTTGTAAGCCAACGAGTCAAGCAATATAATACTCAAGCTTGATTTTTTTTAAAAAAAAAAAAAAAAATTAATCGAGCTTGAATTTGTATTTGAGTTTGTCAAAACTCGAGCTCAAGCAAAGTTTAAACAAGCTCCAGCACAAAGCTTGTTCTCAACCCTAGAGTGGATCACCTCCGGTCATTATTTATCCAGTTGCATCAAGTTGGCGTCTATCACCTCTACCTGCTCATCCAACAGCATTCGTTGAATACATAAAAAAATTTAGTTAGGAATATTTGTTTTAAAAACAAACTGAATACAACAGCTGCAGAGCACCAAAATCTACTTTTTTTGTAATTTATTATTATTATTATTATTATTATATATATATATATATATATATGTATTTGAAATAATCTTATAAGTTTTTCAAAAAAAACTAAAGGCTTATTTATTTTATAAAAGAAGGAACTTTTTGACAAAACCCATCAACTTTTACAATATCTTGAATTTCTTCTAGCTTGCAACACAAGCTTGAGTGACATGTTCAAAAAAATTATTTTGTTACCGTATTCTTTTGACAGCATTATTTTGTTACAATTTCTTATTTAAAAATTTTATAGTTTTCCTGAATCAAAAAATTATGTAAGTCTATAGGTATGAACAATTAAAACAACTTCTAATGTTTTGAATACAAGATGTAAAGTACTCCTTAGCATGATAGTTCTTCTGTGGCGCTTATAACAGTTATAATGTGTTGTTATGCATGTACAAGTATAAAAATATTTTGAGGTTTTATAAATTTTATGACTTGCCGAATTGCGGTTGATATGATGTATGAGTAGAGGAATGAGAATTTGCTTGAAATAAAAAATTAGGGGTTTTTTTTTTCAGTCCCTGTGCAAACCTTGCCTCTTTCAGCCCCTGTAAATTACCATCTTCCGTTTAGGCCCCTCTCTCGATTTTTGTACTCTTCCATTTCGACCACCGCATCAGCATTTTTTGGAAAAACTTTTAATATAAAAGTTGTAGATTTTGATAAAATCTACAACTTTTATGTTTAAAATTTTTTTTCAAAAAATACTTCTAAATAGATGTTTTGATGCTCCGAAGTGTTAATGGATTTTGAATCCGATCCGTTAACCCACTAAAATTTCGAAGCTACAAAACATCTATCTAGAAGTATTTTTTAAAAACATATTGAACATAAAAGTTGTAAATCTCATCAAAATCTATAACTTTTATGTTGGAAGTTTTTCTAAAAAATACTGATACGGTGGCCGAAACATTATTACACATTAAACGAGGAAGGGCTAAAAGAAAAAAAAAAGGTAAAATAGAGGGGCTGAAAATGAACAATTTTATAAAGGAGGGGCTGAAAACGAATTATCCCAAAAAATTATTGATAAGATAATGACGAAAAGAAACAACAGAAAAATGGGAGCGAAATTGAGTGTGCGCCCAGAAATTATTCTGAATTTCTGATATATAAGGATGATGTGTAAATACAAAGTGTCCTAAAGTGACGAATGTGTCAATAAGTTTTGTAACAACTACTACAATTATTTGAGTTTTCATGTATTTCAATGATTTTGAAGATGTTCTAAGATCTTCTAAAAGAACGATTTGAAGAGTTTGATTGATTTTGTCAAAGGTGCATTTTTATTTATTTATTTTTTACAAGTCAACATGGCAATTTGGCCAAAGCTAATGGGATAATTCTTCTTCATCACCTGCTTTTTAAATATCTTCCAATTTAGCCCCTCTATTTTCAACATTTCTCTTTTGTTATCTCTCTCAAAAACCGTGTCACATCATTTTGACCATTGCATCAGTATTTTTGAAAAAACTTTTCATATAAAAATTGTTGATTTTGATAAAATCTATAATTTTTATGTTCAACATTTTTCAAAAAAATACTTATAAGTAGATATTTTGAGGCTCCGAAGTGTTAATAGGTTTCGGATCCAACCCGTTAACCCCCTGAGATTTCAAAGCCTCATAATATCTATTTAAAAGTTTTCTTTTTTTGAAAAAATATTAAACATAAAAGTTATAGATTTCATCAAAATTTACAACAGTTATGTAGAAAGTTAGTCCAAAAAATGTTAATATAATAGTCAAAAAGATGTGATAAGTAATCGGGGAGGGGCTAAAAAAGAACTCGTCAAACTATAAGGACTGATTTCGACCAACTTGGCCCAACTAGGGGCTGAAAAAAAAACCCCCAAAGCTAATTACTAGAATTTTGTTGAAGGGCAAAATTGCTATCTCGGAGGCCAAATTTAAGTTGGCGGATTGTCCAAAATTCGGACTTCGATTGTTTTGCGTGTGATATTACCTTTGTGGGAAGTGATTCTTTCTTAGGAGAGTTGCATATCAGCCCCATTTCCAAAAAAAAAATATAAATTAGTCTCTAAAAAAAATACGCTGGCTGATTTGTACATCTTATGAATATATAAGGGCTGATACTCAATTAACCATTCTTTCATTTTGTTAAGTATAACTTCTCCTATAATTGGTGCAGACTTCCCTCTCTAGCTCGCTCCCTCTTGATGTTCACCTTGTTGTTCCGTCGTAATCAATCTTATCTTTTTCAAATATGATTGCTCGACGGCCGCCAAGATCTAGCTATGGTTTCCCCTTTATAGTGTCTGTGTTCTTCTGCTGCTCCTTTGTCAGATCTATTAATCTTGCATGCTATTCTTATTCTTGGCAATGGCGGGTAGTACTTAAGTTGTTCGCTGGTGTAAGAAGAAGAATATGGATGAGATAGATTCAAGGAGCTGCTTAGCATCCTTGAATGCGCTGAGAAAGCGGATGAAAGATACATATGTACAATCTTTCTTCTTGCACTTTTTGTTCAGTTAACAAGTTTGATAAAATCATAGATTTATCACCTGAAGATGTGCAATCTTTCTCCTTGAAGTTTTGTTTCGCATCCTTGAATGCATAGAGAAATCGAATGAAAGATGCGAAGATGTGCGATCTTTCTCCTTGAAGTTTTGTTTTGCATCCTTGAATGCGTAAAGATGCGAAGATGTGCCATCTTTCTCCTTGAAGTTTGTTTCGCATCCTTGAATGCGTAGAGAAATCGAATGAAAGATGCGAAGATGTGCAATCTTTCTTCTTGAAGTTGTATTTTGCATCATTGAATGCATAGAGAACTAGGATGCAAGATGCGAAATGTGCGAAATGTGCAATATTTTGCATCATCTAATGCCAAAATCTTGTATGTGCTCGAGAATATGTCGTGTAGCGACGACAGTCAACAACATCTACCGCAAAGAATTTAGAGGGACTTACATATCTTCCCCCGAACCGTTTGGAACTTATAAATAATCCCTCATTTTAATCCGTTTATATTTGACATCCGAAATTAAAATATTTTTTAAAAAAAAAAATTTGAATATACAATTGTCGATCATATCAAAATACTTTTTTATGATAATTTTTTTAAAAAAAATTTTATGTTCAAATGTTTTTCATAAAATATTTCTAACTAAATAGTTTGAGACTTTAGAGTCTTGATAGATTATCCACTAATAGTTAAGACTTTAGAACGTAAAAACATCTAACCATAATTTTAAAAATTTTAAATAAGAAAATTATAAATCATATTAATATTTTTTGTATTGAAAACTTTTTGAATAAATATTATATATTAATCAAAGTATTTTTAACACAAATTTTAAGTGACTAATTAATTTATAAAATTTTAAAATAAATAGCTGATTTATAATTTTTTAAAAGAATGTGCCGATGTGGCATTTCCGGAAGAATTTATCCCTAAATTCCTGCATTGAAAAACCATGTGCTGCTCTTAAACTAGATCGCGTGTAGAACAAGACTTAGGCTCTTAGCATTACTCAAAGTATTGCTCCAGTTTGATCAATCACTTGGTACGTTGGGCCACTTCATGAGTAGGAGCTTCTTTGTAAACAGTGGCGGAGCTAGGATTGCAAGCCAGGGGGGTAAAAAATATTAACGGTAAAAATTTTTGTTTAGATATTATATAAAAAATTATTCATTATCAAAAATAAATTCAAATACACAACTTCACAACAGCCAGGATAACAATAATAAAAATATGGATGACAATAAAGTTACTAAAATAGGATAGCATAATAAAATATAGTTGGCAACAAAATTATAAAATTATAATAATAAAATATAGCAGCAAATTATAATGATTGAAAATTACAGTTTACAATAATTGAAATATAGGAATTAGAGTAGTCAGGTAGAAGATGATTTTTGGAAAGTCTTGATTGTGCAGAAGTTTGGAAAGAAATTTACTTTTTGGGTTGATTTTTTAAGAATGTAGGGGTGGTATAAATAGAGGCTGGATCTTCTGTCCCTATTAGCTGTCTCACTTTCTATTCCGACATCTTAAAAAATACTTATATGTATTTTTTAAAAATAGTTTCAACATTAAAGTTATAGATTTTAATGAGATCTACAAATTTTATATTGAAAGTTTTTTCAAAATATGCTTCTAGATAGGTGTTCTGAGGCTTCAAAGTCTTAACGGGTTTAAAAATTATTTTAAAATCCGTTTTTAAACCCGTTAAGACTTTGGAACTCCAAAACACCTATCTAAAATCATATTTTGAAAAAATATTGAATATAAAAGTTGTAACGCTAATAAAAATTTATAACTTTTATGTTAAATTTTTTTTCGAAATATATATAATATGTAATATTTGGCCGGTAAGTTGGGGGGGGCGATCGCCCCCCCCAAGGCCTAAGTGGCTCCGCCCCTGTTTGTAAAGATGTTATTTGATATTACGCTTTTCGGAAAATGGAGGCTGCTACGCAACAACCTCTTATAAATATGTGAAGGTGGGCTAGGCAAGCTCATGTTTTTGTGCACCTGGCTCGGCTCGTACTACTCCGTGTATGCAAAAATTAAGGGTCAGCTTTAACTATCTATACAGTATAGAACCAGACCCGGACCAATACTATTTGTAGGCAATAGGACTTAGTCCGTACTTCTTATGAGACCGTGGGCATTTCATGCATCTCTAGTTTTTTGGATGGTATTGTGAACCGAGGAAGAAGGCTTTATGCAACCGGTGCTATTGTACAAACTATATGTTAGATTTACACATGAAGAGGCATTAATTTATTAGATATCTACTATGATATTAATTTATTATTTTTTGAGATTATTGTAGAAACATTTTACACATAATTAGTCCATTTTAATACGATCGTCGTAATAGATAAATTTATAGATAGCACTGATCCATATTCCACAAATTAAAGAATTCCAAACTTTTACAAACTAAAGTATCGTACAACCGGTGCTATTGTACAAACCAAAGTTTTAAAAGCCGGACGGCACCGAGTAAGCAACCAGTGCTATTATACTAACCAAAGATTTAAAAGCCGGGCGGCAAGCTCGGTGCCGCCGGCTCGTGCCGGAGCCGCCGAATATTTTCTAATACAAATATTTCCTAATACAAATATTCTACTAAATAATCTCCAACGAATATTCTTAAAATAACTCTACTGTAGAACCCTAATATCAGACTCGGCATCTGATCCGTATGTCTCGACGGCTCGAACCCCTTTAATTCTGTACATAACAGCATGATGATGCCTTTGCTACCAAAAAATATGTTTTGAGGTGTATTTTCATACATAATTTTACCTTAGTGTTCGCATTGATTTCATGTTAGTCACCACCTGAAGCGTTTATATGCTCATATCATTTATTATCATGTTTCAAACACTGGTAAGAAGAAAAAGAGGGCAGCAAGGACAGTTGGCAATGACAACAGTGGAAGGGGGCTCCGGCAATTCAGCATGAAAGGTGAATATAACGTAAAGTTTTGGTCTGTGCACTTTTCCTATTTTAACCTCTCGCACTGTAACTTATGAAATCAGTATCCTTTTCTTTTGCATTTTGATATTTTCAGTGTCTGGAAGTTCAGCCTAGCAATTTTTATTAACTTTGGTGACATATGATCTTTTCGCCATTGCATGTTATTAATCATTTGTTTGCAATGTTCACTAGTCTGCGAGAGAGTGGAAAGCAGGGGGAGAACCACCTACAATGATGTGAACTTCAGTACATTTACACTTTCTTTTGGTGTAACAATTGTTGTTTCCTTACCATCGTTTTCATTTGTTTGATATTATTGTGATGTAATGGTTTTATGTTATTAACGAAGATGTCAATATCAAACTGAGTTGAGCAAAGACTTTTGAAAGTCGGCATTTGAATTGTCTAAGAGCTGGAACTATGGAAAAATGACCTATGTAGTTCATAACCGTCAGATTTATCTAAACTAAGTATGGACAGCTAAATAATCAGATAACGTTTTTTAGCCTGCTTTCCTGCTGTTTAACACATGATTTACTATTTCTCACCTATGTGCTTCTTGATTACATTTTTTTCCATTTTTTTCCATACTGATATCTTGTTTTTGCACTTGCCGGTTGCATGTTGCAGATGAACTTGTTACTGAGTTTGCAGATCCCAATAGTAGTCTGGCATTGCCAGAACAGGTAGTAAGCATAGGATAGGAAGTTAATCATGAAGTTATCCTTGTTACTCCATATCCAGAAGATGGCAAGTTTCTTTATAACTTCTCTGCTTGTGCTCGGACAGACACGGCCTTATGCAACTGTTGAGGTAGAAATATCAGAAGATATGCAGTTGGTGCATTTTGACTTTAATAGGTAAATTGGTATCATTTTTTGCGTTGGGATTATTACTTGGATATTTGTGTTGAAATGCATGTTTTGAGTCTTATTTCTCGTTTGTCCATTGCTTGGCCGCATTCTCAAGCTCTTACAAGTCATGTTAGTCCCATTTGAATGATTTTTTAGGATAGTTGTAGCAATTGTCCACTCCTCCATACTACTCCAATATGGATGTGTAACACAGGTTTAGGGACAATTGCAGTGATTGGCATGCCTGTGACTCGGTGTTAGCCTTCTTTAAAGGAGAGGGAGTTTTTAGGAAGTATCCACATTTATCAGCCTGATTGTATCGCTCCTCATTATCACTCTAGTGGAATTGATACGGTTAGGGAGGAGGGAAAGTGGGGCAAAAGGGTTTTTTAGCCTTTAAAAAGCGGAGAGAGAATACTCAAATGTGAAGGCATATGAACAAGCTGTACTAATATTAGCTGATGTGGTAGGGAGGTTGGAGGAAGTATATGCTGCCATCTGCTATGTGCTTCCACCTGTTTCGAGTTATCAACCTTTGTATCTCTTCTTTTTTCTCATTGGCTTGATCTCTCTGGTGGAAGTAATTAATAGAATTAAGAGGAAGGGCAGCTGGAAAAAAACGTTTATGTTTTTACCATTACACTAGGAGAAATACTCAAATGAGAATGCATATGAAGAAGAGGAACTAAGATCAGTAGATGCAGCAATTGGTGGCTACAATAGCGATTGCAGCAGTCGTTGCAACTGCTGCCTTGGTTGCTGTAGCTCAGAATATGATATGAAAAAATGCAGAATTTTAATTCTTGCAATGATATTATGTAACTTTTAGTTAAGAAAATACGTGCTCAGACTAACATACAAAAATCCCAATAAATTCACCCGAGATTACTGGGCACCAGAGAAGCGCACAGTGAAGACCCCTATATCTTCTAAGACCACGCACGTACAAGTTTCAGTTGTCATTTCTCCAGATAGCTTGTTGGTGTAACTTCTCTTTTTTTGGTCCGCATAACTTCTAAGCAGACTTTCCAATATTTATTATTAAAATCATTGAAGGTAACAAAACAGCTAGTTGTACTCTGTAAGCTTTCTTTGCTTTATATTTTGCAGTTCAATGTTAGTCTTGTTTAGCTTCTCAAAAAAAGAAACTCTCGTTTAGCTAAATAAGGGGCTTTGTTTCTTCTCTAATCAGAATAAAAGTGGTATGTTATTATGTGGAACGCCTGTAAAAGTTTTTTTTTTTTCCTAAAAATATCTATCCAACTTCTAGTTTTCAATACAGATCATTCTATGTCAAGTATTAAAATAGTAGTTGTATTATTACTATCTGTGTTATTGTTATTGCGATTAATGATTGTTGTTTGGTTGAATGTTAATGTTATGTACGCAATTATGAACTCACAGCACTCCTTTTGAGCTGCATGATGACTCGTATATTCTCAAGACAATGAGATTTTGTGAAAGAGAAGAGGATGCTGGTGCAAACGCCAATTCCAATGGGAGCTATATCTCTAGCTCTATATAAACGCATTCGAGCATCAAGTGCCTCCGCCTACAAGACCTACTGCAACCTGTAAACTGCCAATGTCGCCACCGAAACCAGGAATATTGAGAGGACGGATGAAGCTTGAAACCTTGAGCTTTGACTGTTGTATGGCTTAGAATTCCAGCTTCTCATTTATTCTTTTTTGTATAGGTTTGATGAAATAGAATTGGCATGCCTATAATGATCTTGTGCTGCTTCACTAACAGACCTTCCGGACTGTTAATTGTTGCTTCTGTATATATTTCTTCTTTTTTTTTCAATGATAAATGATGTATTAGGGAATGTCTAGAAAATCTTTGCAGTATTCTACGAAGAAATAAGATGAATATAACAAGAAATATTCTATTTTATTCTATATATGGGATGGGACTTTAAAAGGTCAGTATTATAGTCAAAGCCAAAATACATGGGACTAAATCGTATTTTTGCCTAATAATTATAATTATTGTAATTATTTTTTACAATAGTATTTACTAATAGTTAACTATTTATAATTGGTGCACTTACTGTAATTTAATATGAGATGTAATAAATTTCTTATTACAACTCAGACAATTCATGGGATCCATAGTTTGTCACGATTCCGCCGGAGACGATGATCGGAGTTCGGAAATTCTAGAACACACCAAGAGACATTTCATCGAACATTTAGATCAATAGCAAATTTGGAGACAAACTCAAGCGATTCATTCAAGTAAATGATCGAAATCAATCAACATTACAAGAAAATACAACTATGATATGAAAACTAGAAAGAAAACTACAATAAAAACAATTTCAATTCAATAAAATTCTGCCACAACAGCTGCAACTCGCAACTTATATTGCAGGAAGAGGAAGTTCTTAAAAAGACAGTTTTGCCCTTGCATCGCACGTGACCAGCATGCGTGTGACTTAACGCTTCACCCGGCAATTGATTAGACGGCTGAGATGATCATGATCCAACGGTTAACATTAGATTGGTTATTATGACCGTTGTAACAGAATTTGGAAGGAAGAAATTGCAGTAGAAGAACTTGCAACAGAATTTCCTTATCTCCGATGCCTCTCAACCCGTCACCGGCCATTCTCCATCATCTCAGGACTCTGACATAGTTAATTCCGATTAGTTTCTTTTATATATACTTAATTTTATTTTCTTTTTTTTTTGGTGTAATACAAACATCCATGAGTTGCTCTCAAGTCTTTGGCTTAAGTCTGACAACGTGATGCTTAGCATGTTGGAGGTGGAGTTCAATGCACCGAGTTAGATTTGGATATCTGTTTAGCATTCGGGCTTGATTGGGCCGGAAACAACAATGCGTCAACTATCATATGTAATAAGTTCACTCATTCTTACCACTTATCATTCCACGAAGGGGCATTTGTCTTTTTTAATACCTCTCATAATTTAAAATTATTAACATATATTTTTTTTTATTGTCAAAATTTGCCTCCTTTATTTTATCAAATGATAAAAATGCTACATTAATAATGTAAAAATGAAAAAAAAAATACACTTAGAAATACTTTTTAGAAAATGAATAATATTAAAGTTGCTGATTTTGACTACAAAAATTTTAAAAAAAAAATATTTCAACTAGATTTTTTAGAATTCTAAAGTATTAACTGATTTTTTTTGCTATTTTAAAATACTTATAAGTCTTTTATTAAAAAATTTTGAATATAAAAGTTGTAAATTTTATTAAAATTAATAATAAAATTAAAAAAAAATAAATATTTTTAGTATACTCATTTGTACTTCAAATGTATGTAATCAAATTTTGTTAAGAAGAGTTTTGCTATTGTATAGAATCAATAAGTGTATTTTGTCGATTTAAATCGGAGCGTTAAACCAATAGTTTTGAACCTATATATAAATGGGTATAAATAAAAGGACAACTACCGTCCAATAAATAAAACTCTAATGAGCCTCTGCATTTCTCCTTCCGGCTTGCCTCCCGTCTTACCCTCGATCGCTCGCCGCTTTAAATACCATCCGTATCGCTCGCTCTCTTTCTGCTGCCTTTCTCTTTCGCTCTATGTCTGGACTCCGAAAATCGCCATAGAATCTTGCCCTAGGGTTTCGCTAAGGTCGTAAGCGATGCCGCTGTTCATCAAGGACGAGGAGTTCCGCGTCGTCAAGAACGATGCAGCTGCGGTGGCGGAGCGGGCCGACTCTATTATAACGATCTTTGCCGCCAGCTCGACACCGTCCGCGCTGAGCCCGATACTGCTACCATAGGTGCCGAGCAGACCGGTGCGATTCTTGAGCAGCGGTATGCCACCATGTCTGCGGACATTGCTCTCCTGCAGGGAGAGAATTCTCAGCTATCTTCTGCCCTTGAGCAGCGAACTTCAGAAATTGCTTCTAAACGTGCTGATAAGCAGCAGATTGAAATCGCCATTGGATGATTTATCCTGTGCTTTATTTCTTTCTTTCTTTCTTTCTTTTTTTTTTGTTGTATTTATTCTATGTTTCTCCTATTCGGTTTCTTGATTGGTTCTCTGAATGGACATACTGAGAAGGATGCAGAAATGGAGAGGCTCAAAGTGGAGGTCGCAGAGCTGCATAAATCGAAGCCCCAGCTGCTGGAGCTTGTTGAGCCAAAGGACCCTGAAATTGGCGAGAGAAATGCTACTTTGCTATTCAGAGCTACTACAATAGGATTGTGATTCTGGTTCTTCTTTGATGTTTTTTTTTTTTGCATATTGACTTTTTCTTTTCGACTCTGTTGATTGACTTGCATTACTTGGCATCACGATGCTGTTTTTTTCCTTGCAATATAGGACCTATATATGAACCTACAGTTGCTATACGAATTGTTCTCTTTTTGTTTAGTAGGAAGTGAAGTACCTGTACAATATAGACACGTTGTAGTTTGTATGTTATAAAACTTATTACCCTGTCGACTGGTTGGGTTCTCAACTTTGGTATTTAGAGCTAGCTAATCGGCCTTAATACTGTATGAATTTTGTGTTTTATCTTATTATGTTATATGCAATTTTTTTTCCCTTTGTTGGTATGAGATTGTTCGTCATCTATGTATTTGTCTAGTGATTTTTTCTCACTACTGGTTTATCCAATGCAGGTCTCAGTGGATGATGTAGATGGTCAAACTATCAACTCTGTTGAGGTACTTTTTCATTCTAGTACTCTATGCTATTTCCAATGCAGGTCTTAGGTGTCACTACTGGTTCATGTATATTATATACAATCCTTAAATTTCTGAGCCGATGATACTCTTAGATTATGCCATGTATTCTATGCTTGATTATTTCTGCTGATCATTTTTCCAAAACATGACTTTTTTTCAGCTTTACTTGCATTGATCATGATTGAGTTTTTGTTTGCTCATACATATTGGATAAACCTTTCTTTCAATTTAGGGTTTTCTTATTGTGTTTCATATTTAAATTATTGGCATGCGAGGAAGGTCATATTATCGGGATAGGACCTATAAAGTTTCTTTGAGGTGTGCGAGATTCTGAAAGTTGCTTAAGTAAACCTAAAACTCAGGTGTGCAAGTGTTACACGTTTGCTTAGACAAGATCATATTGAATGACAAATGAAAGCCGAAAGGTAGAGTGGGTTGTCCCCAACTTTGAATGGGTGGGTATCTTTTGTTTATTCTAACCCAAATCGAAATCAATTCATCTACTCAAAATCACCGTATAAGTTGCTTTCTCTTAATTCACTTTGGCCTCTGAAATTTCCTTTTTCATGTAGTTCTAATGTTATTTCTCTCTATTTTTTCGACTAACAGCTTGCTCTGATTTTTGAAATGGTAAAAGCAGATTTTTAATATCCTTTTTTCACGATGCACATAAAAACTTGAGTCAAATTTTATGTGAAGTTGCTGAATGAAGCATATGCCAGTAGACATGGATAATAACAAACCTCTCAGGAAAAAAATCTGTTTGGGAAGCTAAGGGAAGTTGGGAATAACGTCGGTTGTAATTGAAGCTATTAAAAGTATAGTTTATTATAGTCTATGTTGTCTAAATATAGCTATTAGCAGTCACTTTTGTCAGCTTGTAATTCCTTCCAGGTCGGTTTATAGGATATGAATTTTTAATTCATGAAACTTTCATATAGTATGATACGAGATCCTCGAGATTCTTTGGTCGAAATTTTTTGTTTGGATAGTTAATTTTTTACGAAGTATTCTACAAGGGTGTTTCCAAATCTATTATGAGTGAAAACATATAAAGAAAAAGTAAATTTTCTTAGAGGAAGTAGATACATCCGTAAGAATTGTAGTGAGAATATGACAAGATATTCTAGATATGGAAAATTGGAGTAACAGAGCTAGATAGAGAATTTAAGATTAAATCTAGAGAGAGAGTTTAAGATAAAATTCGTAGATATTCAAATTTAAGAGAGAAAGTAGAGCTTTTTTTTTTTGAGAAATATTAAGTGAAAATCTAAAATGTAATTTAACAGAGAATAAAATTATTAATCAAACCATTGCGCATGCTAGAAGGAATTTCCAAATAACGCCTATGTAAGTTTTATTTCTAAAAGATATTTGGAGGGTCGAAGTACCTGTCACAATGCCTTGGGATTTAGAAATTTAACATGCTATGTTTCCAAATAAGGTGTTTTTTAAAAGCAAAAACGAAATTCATTCTCAAAGTGTATTCCACTTATGAAGTGGTCTCAGCCTCTCAGGTCTGAATCAGTAGCGCCTCCCTTGTATGCTGAAAGGCTGGGTCTTCTTAGTTGGTGGAATATAGACTGGTGCCAACTCGTTGAGGGTCATAAAAACTGCGCCGGTTGCTATCAGTGTTTCCGCACGATAATCTCAAAAAAATACATTGAAGCTGCTTTCGGTGATTCCAGGTGGTCAAGAGCTGCTGTTGAAATATTGTTTTTTTTGCATAAATAGATGCATTGCTTCCAACGATTGTACCTTTACTAGCTCAGTGTGCTAAAGTTAATTTGTTAGAAAATTGAAGAAATGTTAAAGCAATGTAGGAAGTCGAAAAGCTCAAGGAAGAATCTGCTGCTTAGAAGGAGTCCATGCTACAGGTGTTCTGCTTGTCCATATATATTTGTATGTATTTCGAAACGTCAAAATCTGCTTATGTTAGATAACTTTTTGGATTGATCATCTCATTTATCTCAAGTAGTATAAAAAAAGCACTTACAATTGAGTCTGCATTGAAACAGATTGAGTTTGCACATGAGGCATATGTGACTGAGGTTATATTTCGTTGTTTGGTACTAGAATGTGTTTTTGAACTTTTTATTTGTAAGATAAATATGTTTTAATGGAAGAGCCACATCTTCTCTGATTCTTTGGTTATTATTTGTTTATTATAAATTTGGATTACTGTATGACCTGCCAGTTGAGCAAATGTTTCGTCAGACGCTTTCTTGGCTAGGGAACCGCAATTAGGATAGTAGCTCTATGGAGGTTGTAGAGTAAGAGTACTCTTGATAAATGAATATCTTCTCGTGCAATGCTAATGTTGTAAGTTTGCAATTTCTTGAGTATTGTTTATCGGTCATGCTGGTAAGTTTGTAAATTTGCATTCTTGATGCCTGAAGAGGGTAAAATATATTGGGACACCTGCTTTAAGTGTGCCGAGTTATTAATCATACGCTTCTTTGGTTTCTTTGGCAATCACATGACTTCTCATAGCTTTGTACTTCATAGTGATGTTAATGCTTATAGACGTCCAGACAGTTCTTATTGCTAACCCATTGTTTACTATAATTCTGTAGCAATATTGTGGGGAATCCCTTAAATCTAGCAAGGAGGTTGAATTCCTCAACAAACTTTTGAGAGATTAGCAAGTTGAGATGGATGCATGTCGGAAATCAGTTGATGTATAGGGCTCTTGAAGAGATGAGGTATTGTTTATTGTGTTGTTACATAAAGTTCTCCACTCACATCTTGTCTAGTTATGTTATATTATTTTATAGGCGGGATGAAGGAGGAGATTCAGGTCTTGAAGGTCAGATCCTACATTATTATCAATTTTGACAAAAGTGAAATTAGTACCAAATATTACTTTTAATCGACAACATTCTCATCTTGTTGTCAGCTTCGCAACCATATAAAATAACAAAAGAAACATAGAAAATGTCATTAAGTATAAACTAATATTAGTACTATTATGGAGAGTACGATTTACAACCTTTTGAATCTCTTTGCCTGCGACCATGGTCGTACTTTTGTTATATTAAAATTAAATGTTATTATATAAAATTTTCATGTGGATGTTGTTTTATTTACTGTTTTTTTTTTCTATTTTAATAATTCGTTATATTATATAAGGCTTTTTGGCAAAAAGTTTAAGCATCCAACTGTTCTTGTTCGGTGAAACGTTTATGTTAGATGCGGCTATATGACGATCAACTGAAGTTTATTATGATTGAGCTCAGGAACTTCTGAAACTGTGGTGCAGCTTCAACAAACAAATACCTGCGGATGCAGTAACTCAATTCGAAGCTCGACCAGGAGCTCTTCAAATGTCAAGCAGAACTTTCTGAAAGGGAGAAGAAGCTCAATGATTTTATGGAAGCCAATCTATTGTACACCCTAGTGTTAGTGATATCCATGAAGCTTATTCATTTCCTTTAAAGAAATACAACCTAGTTAATTGCATGAGATGATTTTACTTTTTATTAGTGCTATCTTTCTCTTTTATCACTGTTTGTTCCAGTGCAAAACAAAAGAACAATAGGCGAAAGAAAGCTCTCACAATGTCTCGCCCCTTCGTCTCCAACGGCTCTCCGGTGATTCTTCTCATTCTTTCTCGACTCAATTGCTTTACCCCTTCAATCCACACTCCATTTCACGCTCAATCGTAGCAAAGAGGTATTAAATCGTTATTTCATCTTGTACTTGTTTTTTGGTCTTGAATGCATTATTGGTATAATTTCTTGTAAAATCAAGGAACCGGGTCTAAGATCATGTATAACAGAATTGTCTTAATGGAATGAGGTTGGCGAAGCTCTTCTTTTATTTTTTTTAATTTTTATTTGTATTTTTTTTTTTTTTTTGTATATTGACAGATTCTTTTGCATTTCAGCATTTCATTTAATTTGGGAAAAATTATATATGAAACTTTGTCACCTGAAAGCATTACAGATTTTGTAGAATAGTTAGATGCACTAGCATTACTTCTATTGGGGTTGTTTTTTGTGTATTCTATATTGTGAACCATTGTGATGTTAGGATATTCATCTATTTTGGGTCTACTTAATTTTTTTGTTAATCTACTTTCACGGTGGTAATGAATACAATATGGAAGAGTGATAAAGATACATGTTTATCAAATACTATGTATTGGTCATTCAGTGATTAGCTTTATAGTACTCTTAATATTTTATATTTTTTTAGTGTTGACAATATGCTCTTCTTGAATTATTCTCTATATTCATTATTTTTATAAGTTGATATCTAGTGTTATAGTAATTTAGAAAGTGCATATTGTTCTGTATTGTTAAAAAATAATTTAATTACATAAATTGTAAGCATCTTATTTGCATCCGGTTCAACCATTCGGTTCAACCGGTCCAACCGGTTGAACCAAACCCGATGACCTTTCCGGGTTGACCTCCGTTCCGGTTTTCAAAACATTGCCAAAAACTTGATAGATGATTTGAAAAGTTAACATCTGTGCTGGAAGATCGTGGTTATGCTGTGTGAGACTATTGTTTTGCTTGATCTGCTTAAATTTGTAGGCAAGATCGTAACTGAAAGTTCAGATGATGAGGCAAAAGGAAGGGATAAGATATATGAAACTAGAATTCAGGTCTGCATTCCTCCATTGTTTCTCTGTGGGAGAAAAAAAAAAATACTTTTCTAACTTGGTATTGTTTTGACGTCGTACCCACAAATTGATAGCAGATGTTGGAAGGAATTCCAGAGAAGGAAAAAGATGAAAAGCAAAAAGAGAAAAGCGTACCAGAAGAAGACAGAGAAAGAGCTTATTGATATTCTTCAAAATGTTACACAGGTGCTTTTAATACACTTTTAGACTTATTATTCTCTTCTTTGCTGTTGGAATCTTCTCTATTGACATTAATAACCTTGTCAGTAACCACTATGACATGAAAGTGTCTTCGCTGAGGAGTGGATGATTGTTGTTTTTTTTTACATTCATTTTTATTGAATTATTCATTCATAGTTTTTACTCGCTTGTTTTAGCCGAGTATGAGATAGTGATGGCAGCATATGATTTGTTGAGCGAGAAGCTGCAGTAGGCTCTTATTTAGCATGAACAGTTTGAGAGCGTTATTATGGGTTTGAAGGTAAGTTTTTGTTAGAATTCCATCGAAAGGCTTTGCTGAACTTAACTGACAAAGACATTTTTCAATCTGACCTGAAGAGACAAAGCGAGATAATAAAACTGCATAAAAGGTGATTGACGATCTGTAGAAGCAGGTTTACAACCATCTGTTTGATTCCTTCTTTGTAGTGAGATCCTAAGTTTGACTGCCATTGTATATTCTGTTTATACTATGCACAACATCCAAGTAGAAAACCTTTTTGGTTTTTGTGGTTTTATGATTTCTTCTGAAGGAGTTCTAGGTTATTTAAATACGATGTGAATGCAAAGGTACAGTCACCCCTGATGCTCTTAGATTGTTGCCGCGGATAATAGTGGTGGTTCTAGCACTTGGGAAGAATATTTTTGCATTTTCTAAGAGACTATCTATAACAATTAACTTTCAAAGATATGAACAGATTGGTTGAGCATAAGTCCAGCTCCATAACCTTGTACGGCATTTGTCTGATCAAGATAAAAAGAATGAAGAACGTTAGGTAATTCTTCCACGAGAAGTTATGGGGCTCCCATCTTCTTGCATATCTTTTACTTTCGCTAAATGTGGCTGTCATTGACTCGCAAATACTGTAGCAAATATCATGCACATGTTGATTAGCTTATTTTTGTTGTTGTCTTGTTTGTTTGTTATTAGAAGTTCCAATTGGAACTTCAAAAGATCATCAATGAAGCAGCTGCAAATGTTGAAGTTGTGCCGTAAAGGTCCGAGGTACAGGGCCGCATGGTTGAGTCTCTCCAAAGGTCTTGTAAGCGTTTTTGGGGGCCTTATCTTCAGTGCTATGAAAAGTGCATCGTGCACAGGAAGTACATCACACGTGAAGTTGATCTAAGTTTATTGGTTTTCTCTGCAGGTGGTAATGCGTAAAAAGTTATATGACGAGGAGCAGAAAAATCGTGCTTCAAGCCGTTCTTCCAACGATTCTCAAGGTATTTTTCTTTATTTACTTGGTAAAAAACCTTTATGTTGGGTTTTTCACCGACATTTTGGTAGTTTTAATCTGTTCGCCACAATGAACTATCTCATAATACTTTCATATTCGAGTTTTGGAAGTGACAATTTCCTTTAGATTTTACCACATATTGCAAGTCTATTAGCTTATATAGCGGCTACAGTTGGTACATATTTGGTCTCTGACTTTAAAAGTTGTACTATTTGTATTAGCTCTTGCATACTATTTATTTGTTCTTGCATACTTCAATTACCGCATCAGCATATGCGAGTCGATGATGCCAAGCACGACATTCCCTGACTTCTTTTTTAAAAGAAATCAAGATAAATGAAGACAAAGTAGGACAAGGCGGAAAGGATGCCAACTTGCCTCCTTTGCTGGTCTGCCATTCCCTCAGCCGTTGCTTTCCCTGCCACCGCTACGCCCTCTACATTGTCAATCTTGTTTCCTTTGTCGCATCCTCGGCTTTCTCTTATGTTTATTTATTTAGTAATTTTAAAATGTTAATGCACATGACTATTTATATTTCTGAACTTTTTGGTTTTCTATAAATTACTAAATAAAAGTTAATTCTTGGCATGTATGGGTACAATATAGTTGGTGAGTTTGGCAAGTCCGGAGATCCAATTTACCCAACTCGGCTTTGCTTGATACTGACAATTCTGGAAAGATTTTATATAGCTAAAACCTTGTTTTTGTCTTATTTGAAAAACTAGGTTAAAGTCATCTATTAGGGTTACGGGATGGCAATATTATTTGCTTGTGTCAGACCTGATGAGTTATGTTTTAACGAAGATACAACTCGGTAACAATTAATTGCTTAGTGGATGACATCACACTATATACTTCATATTTAAGGAGCTGTGTTTCAAGATGAATGTTGGGACAACAAATCCTTGATATCTGATAGGGTTTCGTGCGAGGCCTTAACATTTGCTTGGTAACGGTGCCTGTGCATGATGTTGGTGTGCGAATGTACTTGTTGAACCAGTCAGATGTGGGGGCTATATGTCTCTATTTGATTTGTTGTGTACGATTTTTCTATCTATCAGCTCTTGCAGTTGAACGGATATACAAGCTAGCAAATCAAACAGAAGGTTCTAAGCTAACTTTTGCATACATAGAATGATGTAGTCTTTGAACCTCCTTAAAGGCGTAATTTTTTATTATGTGCTTTTTGATCTAGGAGCTTCTGAGGGAGGCCTGCAACGAGGCTTCGGAGCATGCAAAAATCATGAAGAAGAATTGAATAAGCTAAGGTAGGGACGGGTACATGTGTTTCGTCATGAAAGTGTGCCTATAGCGTCTTCTCTTTAATGTAATTTGGGTTTTTGTTTGGGGTGGTCATATGTAATGCTCGACTTGTTTGACCTGCAGTAGAATTTAAACCATCGAACTACAGTAGGATTAAACTTTTGGAACTGCAATAGGCTTTAACTACGTGGTACAATTGAAGTTATTTCGGTTATATTTGCTTGACCAGATAGTACAAAGTTCTCAATTTTATCTGCCTTGAGCACAACTTTTGGTTGAATTAGAATTCCTTATGTTTTAAAATCAATAAACTTCCCATCGTTTTGCAATGGTTTGGCTGAGCTTGGCTGAGGGTTTGGCTGAGCTTCTTTAAAAAGATCTTGTGTGATAAGATGGCTGAGCGTCTTTAAAAAGATCTTATGTGATAAGATCTTAAGTTAGACGATCTGTGTTATCTGTATGAGAAATGAGAAAATTAAAGTTTGGCTGTGATTGACAAAATTCTTGTAGAAGTGCTTTTGCCACCACTGGTTCATCTAGTGCATGTCTCAGTTGATGATGTAGATGGCCAAACTATCAACTATGATGAGGTACTTTTTCTTTGTAGTCCATTTTTTTAGTACAAAAACTATATATGATGTTGGTTTTTATATGAGTTTATGAGTTTCAGAATTCTGATCTTTATGTTTAGTACAAGTATGCTTTGACATATTTGTTGAGAACATTTGGTTTTGTTGGACCCTTTTCTAGCTACATATTGTAGGCGCTCACAAATTTTTTTTTATTTGTATTTGTTGTTTCACCTTTATTTAAATTCAATGAACAATGTTTTGTTATTATTGTCAAGTACTTGACAGGATGATTCTTTATTTGCCAATTTAAGCAACGATCCTTAAATTTCTGAGCCTATGATACTCTTAGATTATGCCATGTACTCTATGCTTGATTATTTCTGCTGATCATTTTTCCAAATCTCGACTTTTTTCAGCTTTACTTGCATTGCTCATGATTGAGTTTTTGTTTGCTCATACTTATTGGATAAACCTTTCTTTCAATTTAGTGTTTTCGTATCGTGTTTCATATTTAAATTTTTGGGATGCGAGGAAGGTCATATTTTGTCGGGATGGGACCTATAAAGGCCCTTTGAAGTGTGCGAGATGTTGAAAGTTGCTTAAATAGACCTAAAACTTAGGTGTTCAAGTGTTACACGTTTGCTTAGACGAGATCAATTTGAATGACAAATGAAAGCCGGAAGGTAGAGTGGGTTGTCCCCAACTTTGAATGGGTGGGTATCTTTTGTTCATTCTACCCCAAATCGAAATTATAATTCATCTACTTAAAATCATTTTATCCTAATTCACTTTGGCCTCTGAAATTTCCTTTTTCCTGTGCATGCTAGAAGGCTGGGTCTTCTTAGCTGGCGAAAAATAGGCTGGTGCCAACTCGTTGGCTTATATGTTGCTTGGTCATAAAAAGTGCACACACGATAATCTCAAAAACAAAAAATTAGGTTGTAGCTGTTTTCGGTGATTTCCGTGTGGTCAAGAGCTACTGTTGAAAGATTCTTTTTTGGATAAATGGATGCATTGCTTCCATTACTGTACCTTTGACTAGCTTTCAGTGGTGCTCATTTTAATTTCTCAGAAAATTGAAGAAATGTTGAAAGCAAAACAGGAAAGTCGAAAAGCACAATGAAGAAATTCTGCGTAAAAAGAGTCCATACTACAGGTGTTCTCCGTTTCCATTTATATTTATATGTATTTCAAAATGTCAAAATGAGCTTGTGTTGGCTAACTTTTTGAATTGATCATCGAATTTGTCTTTAAGTACTATCAAAAGATAGCAAAATACAGATGAGGTTGCATTGAAACAGATTGACTTTGTCCATGGGGAATCCATGACTGAGGTAATATTTCATTGTCTGGGACTAGAAAGTGTTTTTTGAACTTTTTATTTGTAAGATAAATTTGTTTTATGTACTTCACAAAGACATATGTATATATATATATATATATATATATATATATATATATATTATATTAATATATAATGTATATATATATATATATATATATATATATATATATGTATATATGTATATATATATATTGTTGATTCTTGATTTCGACTTGGAAGACTTGAGCAAAAAAAGTGACCTCTCCCTGCCTTATAATTGAAAGTTTGTTAGGTTAGAAAGATGTCTGCAAAAAGTTCAAAGCATGAATGACAATAAATGATGGCTGCCTTATAATTTGTCGTTCCCAGTGTATGCGATTTAGGATCCATGATCGATACATCGAATAGAACTGAAGGGAAGAATTCGATAATTACCTCTTAATCTCCTCCACTTGGGACATGTCAAGAGATTCACTTTCCAAAAATCAGAGACCGTGTGAAAGGAAAGTAGAGAAATTGGCCATGTTTCCCGAGAGAGACTGCTTTCTCTCAGATTCTACTTCTAGTTGATTGCTGTATTCCGGTCTAACCTCTTTCCTGGACTCTGCTCACTTTATCTTTCTAATCTTAGTAGTTATAAAGTAGAAATACCGCTGGAAATATTTTCTGCTATATATATATATATATATATATATATATATATATATACGAATAGTGGTTTGTAAGAGTGGAAGTTATTAAAGTTTTCAATATCTGTATTTATTGTCATGTCTGTATTTCTTCTTCTGAATGCTAACATAGGATTAGATGAAAATGATATGAGTGAATAAAAGATTTCTCTATATTCCCTTTTTTTCTTTTTTTTTCTCCTTTTCTTTGCTAACCTGCAAATATCCTTCCATTATGTTAGAGTGCTGAGGACTTTCGGACTACATTTTTTGGGGATCTTGAAGAATTTTCTCTATTTGTTTGAACTAGTCGCTCTTACTTTTAGCTATCTTAGAAATTGAAATTTTGTTATTTTGTTGGGCAAAAGAATGTGCACATGTTGCAGGTGAATGTTAAAAGATAATCTTCTTAGTGTATTTACTATATATTACTTCCATAGCATTTGTCAGGTCATGTGGCATCACATTATTGATTTAAATGAACGAGTCTGCTAATCAAATGTGTAACCCAAATCTATTGGGCGATAGAAGGTTTCCTTGACATGGCTATTCACGTAAATCGTGCATTTTTGTTTGTTTATTTTATGTCGGAGTGAGCTTGCATCATCATGAATGGAATATGATAGGAAAACTTTGGAGGCAAGCTTTGAAAGAGAGAAGCTTGATAGCTTCATTAAAACTGTTGAACTTGTGGTGCGTTTTGGTTTTTTTTTTTTAAATTTTTTTTATTAGAATTTTACGATGTTGTCTAATTTGTTTCTTCTTTTAATTGTTATATCATGTTGTGAAAAATGGAGAATTGCAGGAAAGCTTGTTAATTGCCAGAAGATGCTAAGAAAAAGTTATGAAGCATGCATGCCTCTAAAGATAAGGCAAGGCAGCTAGCTATTGAGGTCGGTATTGCTACTACAATTTTCTTTTAAAAATGTTTGTTTGAAAAACATGTTTTTAAATTGACTAGATGTTCTACACAGGTCTCTGTTCTGAAGCGTGACATAGAAATTGTAGAGAACTCAGAAAGACGAGCGACTGATGAAGTTAGTAGTTTGACATCGAAAGTAGGCTGGCAATAGGTAGCTAGTTTTTTGGTTGATAGGTCCATATGCTTGGGACTTTATGTTGGTGTGCTCTTCAATATGAAACCATGTCTTCTTGCTTTTAATACAGTTACTCTACCGATTCCTATAACTTTGACATGCTTTTGTATTTTGTTCAGTTAAGTCTTGACACAATTCTTAGCTCATATGTGAAGCCGATCTGGAAAAGACAAGGAAGACAAATGCATTCAGCATTCTTCCTGCATCCAGTATGCAACCTTTTATGAATCCGGAGGATTTTTATGTTCTATCTCCACTAGCAATAGCCATTGTGTTTTGTGTATTGTGTTCTTGATTGAAGTAAATTTCTGTTCAGTTATCATTTATTATGTAGAAGATTTGCTTCACTCCTTTTTGGTTATTTTTATATGTTAAAAAATGGTTTTATTTGATGTGAAAAAATTATCTATATTTGCAAAATTTGTGGTAAAATAAAAAAATTGGTTACCAGGGGACTTCTCTATGGTGCTGTTTTGTGTGACAGTGATAATCAAGTGAAATTGGGTGAGGTTATTGTTCAAGAATACGTAATATTTTTGTGGTTTGCTGAAATACATCTTGTTAACTTGTTATCGAGACAATCCATTTTTTCACCTTTTATGTAGGGTTTATCTCTTTATTTTCTTAATTTTAAGTGTTAGTGGCTTTTTGGTTTTATTCATTGTTACCCTAGTAATATTGATGCACACTAGTTTTTACTCATTTTTTGTCATTGGTTTTGCTTTATTTTTACACTACATTGTTATGTTTCCCTATTTTCTTCTCCAATAGCAACAAGTGTAGTCCTATCTTTTATACATTGTGGTGAATTTTTTTGTGCTGTTATTTTGCTGTCTCGGTATTGTATCTTTAAGTTCTTATCGTACTCCAAAGATAGTGGGGTCAGGGTGGTTTGGTACTTCTAAGTTCTAAGGCAAGTGCGACGTTACACCTGCAATTTTTGCTTCTTGAAGCTATTGGGGAGATTTATGCTTTGGTATTCCGTGGTAGGGTGAAACCAAGTGTGTGGGCCTACTACAAGTTTGGCTTTTTCAGCTGGTGAATCTTGGATTAGTGCCGCCTAAGGATTTACCAGTTGATACAGGCTCACAAAGTGGATTCAGACTCGTTAATCTCAAAAAGATATGAATACTGAAAATGAACATAGTAATTTGATTGAGGAAAAAAAAGCTCTAACTTATGTCTCAAAAAGAGTCGAGGTGCCCTAATGTTTTGTATTTAAAGCTTGATAATCTTATGGTGGCTAAAAGGCTGACCGAGCGTATTGTCACATAACTCTGGGTCATAAACATCTATTGAAATCACTGCGTTTTAACAAGCCACACCTTTTATGCCACTTGTAGATTATTGAACTTCTTAGGGAAGAGGGCAGCTGCGTAGGACATCTTAGGATATGAGGTTTACGAAGAGCAGTGAATGAAAAAATTAAATAGATGTTTGTTATTTTTTAACTAGTAGTGTTAGGTAAGTCTTTCACCATAGTGTAGTTTGCATTTGGTGGTTGGTGGCTTACGTTGGTACTTGTCACATACAAGCAAGTATATAGTTTTGTGTTTGTACATCTCGCGAAAACAAGAATTCAGTTGCCTTAAAACTAACTTTGGTTGTTTCCTTTCCATCCTTCAGGTTTGTGGAGGAAGGTGACATTTCTGAAACTGACGAGATGAATGTTCCTAAAGTGCCGAGTGTATCTGGAACCACATTAGCAGCATCTCTTCTCCGAAGACGGTTGGAGTGTATGTCGTATTATGTTCTTTCCTATCATATAATACTTTTGTTTCAGGCAATGTGTTTCTAATTGTTTTTATTTGCCCTTCATTCACTTGTTGTTTACTTGAATCTAGTTTGTCGAAATGCATGGCAAGTACTAGGAAGCTGCCAATGCGTTAATTCATGAAAAGTGGGAAAGTCGACGGTCCGACGCTATTTTGCAACGAGTAAGTCCACTTTCTCATCTCCACATATTATGTATTTGGAAAAAAAGGTTCCCTTGAGATAGAACGTGTGACTAAGTTATGAGAGTGATCATATTTCTTCGAAATGTTTTTCACTTCTTTTCAAGTTCCTCTTCTTCCGTCTTCTCTCTTTTTTAACCATGCCCTATTGTGCTGGGCGGCTCGGGCGGCATCGGTTGTCTATGTCCACCGCCACAATCGACACGGATGAGGCAGACAACACGGCCGACAAATTGTTGTTCCTGCTATCTCTATGACTGTGGCATGGACGAGACAGACACCACGGCCGATAAAGGTCATTCCTGCCATCTATGTGCTAGATCCTAGCGATCCAGCATGTAAAAACGACGTTTCTGTCTTACTTCGTCTCTTCAACTCTTTCTTTAAACACATGTATTTTTTGCAGCTTTTGTGTTTGCTTGTAGCGTTCCTTGCAGCTGTTAAGGAAAGTATTATTTCAATATTGTCTGTCGATGCGAATACGTAAATTTTCAAGAGGCTTTGATGTTTTCCTATGTACTTGTAGGTAGCCTTCTATATGTATAGGAATTTCAGAACATACTAGATTGGTTAATCAGAAAGAATACATATATTGTAAAATAAGGAACTTCTACAAACTAATGCTGTTGCTTTTGATTATAGTTGCTTATACTCATGATGATTAGTAGTTGACAGCACCGACTTTGACACTGGATGATATGAATCATTCCGGATACTTTCCCTTTAAGTCAAAGTTTAATCCACGGTGGCGGAAACATGGCGAGATAGAGAGATGCATTAACTAAACTAAGTAACTGCAGTTCATATTCGTAATTGAAAGAGTTTGTGGGATAAACAAAAAAGGGTTACTTACCAATGTTTCTATATTTACTCATTTTCGATCCAAACAATCAAACTCTTTCTAACTTACTAAATTGACTCAGACTTAACTTTTTTAATTCACCACACAGCGTGGCGTAGGCCGTTCATGTCCCATCTAATTTGGCTAGACCAGTTTAGCTTAGTCAATAACGTACTGTATATGATAGAATTCTGTTGAACTGATGATATTTGCTGATCTTGTGAATATGTTTGCTTATCTTGGGCTTGAAACTTTTGCTTGATATTTATCCTTTAATTTACTTGGGAATACCTATGAGTGTATGAAACCAAACTTTGTAGGTATTGATTAGTTCACTTTAGTTTAATTATTTGATCATCTTTTGTATGTTCTCCACGAAATTTTTTGCTCAGTTTTCTTATGTGGGCTCTCAATGAAAGTAATTATTTGCTAATTTCTTAATGTCGGTTGGCCATGAAATTGAGGAGAAGACATAATTGATTTTAGCTGAAAGAGGTGATTTCTTGTTAATTTTGTCCGAATCGAATATTTGTTAAGTCCCAACGTTGCCCCTGTGATTATAACAAATAGTTCGGTTTGGTTTTGGTGTATGGTGTCAATGTAATGAACTAAATAGGATCATCGACATAACTCCATTTTCAACACCTTTTATTTGTGTATATAGTTGCACTTGCTCATCTGACTCCATATGTGCTATGAAATTGTAATATAAAACTTTCGTCTCCACATCCATGAATCACAATAGTTGTCTTTGGTGTGTTAGCGCAGTCATCTTTTCTTTAGTTGATCTTGTTGGAGAAAACTTTAGCCAGGTAGAGCCATGTGGAAACGAGGTGGTGAGAACTTGGTTTTTTTTTTTTTTTTTTTTTTTTTTTTCATTGAAGAAAACACCAAATTTGTCCACTTAGTTGAGTAGGGGTGAAATTGTTTAAGATTTAACCAGCTGGACCATAATGATCTCTTTGTTGCAAGGATAGCGGCTATCTTCGCGCTTAACTCATAAAATTCATGTGGGGCTCTTTTATGTGCTCTTCGGTTTGTATGCTGGTTGGCATTCTCTGTTATGATATTCTTCTTCTATTAGATAAGCTGGTCGATTTAGTAAGCTCTTTATGTCAATATCGGTTAATTGTTAAAAGTTACAATACCATGCTAGTAAGATCTTTTTGTCAGTTATGTATGTTTGTTTTTATGTTGTTTCCTGTTTGGTTACATCTAAGTGATTTGTGTCTCGTTGTATATGTGCAGAGTGCGAGGTCTGGTGAGTGGAGACATCTGGAGGAGTCCTTGAAACGAGTAGAAGTAAGTTGTCAATAGTAATACCGAAAGAGTTCTCGTCCTTGAATGAATCTGTTTAAGTTTATCGTTTCTACTCAATCTCTTGGTTTTGTCATACTTGTTATTTTCATCGTAAAATATCCCCTATTGGCAACGAATTTGAAAGGATATGTAGTTGTGAACTAGAAACACCGGTTCAATTCTTCCGTAGCTGATACACATTGTAATTTGATTAGTTGAGAGACATCCAAATGGCACGAGTTTAGTCTTGATCATTATTATTAAGTTTACTTTATATGTCATTTGGTGCTTGTTTTCTTCTTACCTTTTCAATAGCAGTATTTTTATTGTGTTTATTTTTCTTTATTTTTCTCTCTATTTAGCTTCCATGAATCACCATCACTACCTTAATGGCTTGCACGTTGTCATAATCTATAAAATGTTAATTGGGTTACTTCTGTCATTGTTTCTTGTGCTGTTTTTTGGTGTGTCAATCCTACTTAACGACTTCGTTGAGAATGTGAAAAATCGATTGCCTAGATTGATCACGTGGTGGGCTATTTCCTTTGATGCTCTATTCATGCAGAGGCGGTGGCCAGAGGCCAAAAATGAACTCCAAGAGGAGAGAGAAGTGTCTGCACCTTAACACTTGATAGATAGATTCTGAAAGTTCTCTCAAGCAATTGGAAGAGATGAGGAAAGAACTGGCTGCAGCTTGGCATACTGTTGCCTCATCTGAGTCCAAAGTTGTGGCTGCTGAGGTTTAGGTTGACTTTTGGAAATGTCCTTTCATGCTCTTCTTTGGTTTCTTTGGCAATCACATGACTTCTCATAGCTTTGTACATCATAGTGATGTTAATGCTTATGGACGTCCTCTTATTGCTAACCCATTTGTTTATTGTGTTTCTGTAGAAATATTGTGAGGAATCCCTTAAATCTAGCAAGGAAGTTGACGCCTCAACAAGCTTTTGAGAGAGTAGCAAGTTGAGATTGATGCATGTAGGAAGTCAGCTGATGTAAAGGAAAATGAGATAGGGCTTTTTAAGAACAAAATTTATGAGGTATTGATTATTGTGTGTTGTTACATAAAGTTCTCCACTCACACCTTGCATTAGTTAAGTTGTATTATTTGATAGTTTTAATCGACAGCATTCTCATCTTGTTGTCAGCTTCCCGACCATATAAAATAACAAAAGAAACATAGAAAATGTCGTTAAGTATAAAATAATATTAGTAATATTGCGGAGAGTACGATTTACGACCTTTTGAATGTCTTTGCATACGACCATGGTCGTACTTTTGTTATATTAAAATTAAATGTTAATATTAAAATATACACTTCATTATTATTTAAAACTTTCATGTCGAAGTTGTTTTATTTACTGCTTTTTTTTGTTCTATTTTAAATAATTCGTTATATTATATAAGTTTTTTTTTTTTTTTTTTTTTGCAAATGTTAAAGCATCCAACTGTTCTTGCTCGGTGATTCGTTTATGTTAGATGCTGCTATATGATGATCAACTGAAGTTTTATTTATGGTTGAGCTCAGGAACTTCTGAAACTGAGGTGCAGCTTCAACAAACAAATAACTGAGCTAGCGGATGCAATAACTCAATTTGAAGCTTGAACAGGAGCTCTTCAAATGTCAAGCAGAACTTTCTGAAAGGGAGAAGAAGCTCAATGATTTTATGGAAGCCAATGTATTCTACAGCCTAGTTTTAGTGATATCCATGAAGCTTATTCATTTCCATTTAAAGAAACACAACCTAGTTAATTTTATGAGATGTTTTTAGTTTTTAATAGTGCTGTCTTTCTCTTTTATCACTGTTTATTCCAGGCAGGTGCAAAACAAGAAAATGATAGGCGAAAGAAAGCTCTCACAATGGTAAAAGGTTGAAATACTTCCATCAAGTTATTTCTGTACTTCAGTGGATTTGGTGCATTTTGTCAATTGAGCTAGTAATATTACCGTTTAATCTCATTTACAGAGGAAAAGTGAGACATTAATGAAAGAGGAGGAGCTGAGCAAAGGAGATTCGATCGCTCCCAAAATAGATAGATGATTTGAAAAGTAAACCTTTGTGCTAGAAGATTGTGGGTATGCTGTGTGAGACTCGTCTTTGCTTGATCTGCTTAAATTTGTAGGTAAGACTCGCTCATCAAGATTTATAACTTTCATTTTGAAAAAATTTTCAAAAATAATTCTAAATAACTCTTTTTTCTTTTTTTTTGGCGCGTCCGCGCACCAAAATGATGGCGCATGGGCGCGCACACCAGAATTTGCCCCGGCGAATTAGAAAGGTCAAAAGAGAAGAAAGAGAACAAAAGTAACATAAAAACCTCCAACCATCCTCCCCACTTCCTTCACTCTTCTCCCTTTCCAATTCTTCTCTTTCTCCCCCAAATAAGGCTTTCTTCTACTTCGATCCGACCTCCCGTAAACAGTAAATCCCCGCTTTCTCCGTCAAAGGGGGACGGGGAATTACGTTTCAATCAATGGTGACTGGCGTCGATGAGGCGGCGCAGGCGGGAAGTGGTTCTAAAGGTCCGTCGTCGTGGGTCCACTCGTCGTCCACTAGTGGCGGCGGTTCGCCTTCTAGCCGCAGCGAGCCTGCCGCCGCCGCCACTCCTGTCAGCAATAGCACATTCTTGCGCCTCAACCACCTCGATATCCACTCTAAGGACGCTGGATCTTCACAGACGCCCCTCAGGTTAATTTCCTGCGAAGTTAGTATTTTCTAACAATCTGCATAAGTTTGTTGCTTGGCCTTTGTTTTTTGAGATTAAGGAGTTGGAAACACTGATTGTACTCGGCTCACATTGGCGGATTCCGCCCAATCCCCAGCTCAGCCGTCCAAGTTAGAATATTTTAGATGTGTCACTTTGTCATTTTTAGTGGTCTGGTCATGTCAGATGTAACGATATTCACTTAATGGAGATCAAATATCGTATAGGTAGTCTATATTCTGATTTTTATGTCCTTTTGCTGCAAAGTCGTTCCAATGCATGGAACATTAAGTCATTAACTTCGTAATCTTTAGTTTGCTTGTATTAGGGGTGTTCAAAAAAAAACCCGACCCGAGGACCCGAACAGATCCGATCTGACCCGACGAATTTGGATCGGGTCTGTTCGGGTCTCGGGTCGGGTCGGGTCTAAAAGACAGACCCGGAGCTCGGGTCGGGTCCGATCCGGGTCCCAGTTGCTGAGACCCGACCCGAACCGGCCACCAATATGGGCCATGGCCTCTTATGTTTAATTGTTTACTTATGGCCTTTATAAAATTTTTGGCCTATAAACCCTATAGAAATTAATTGATTTATAACTGTTTAACCAGGTCTTTTGATTTTGGTATTAAACATCTTTGAGCTGCATATTGTCCTTCCTTCTAGACCCTCCTTTATGGATCATACGTCCTAACACCATCTAAGACCAATTCATCCTATCCACGATGACCCACCGCACTCAACCTCTCACAGAGGATTCTCCTCCTCGTCCCTCCTTTGTGCGAAGACACACCTCCGAGTGACCCTCCTATTCTCCAAGTCCTCGGCCTTTAACCATTATATAAGGCTCCTAACCTTATAAACCCCTAAAATAAGATTTACTGATTTATCCGCACTCGTCACCGACCGGACGACCAACCTACTCAACGCACCTCTCCGGCTCCCCCCTCCCCTCCGCCACTGCGCCGCTGAGCTTGAGACCAAGAATCACTGCCGAGCCAAAGTATCAATTTCATAGTATAAGCTCTTCGATTCTCCGTTTAGTTTGTAACTTTTGTTAGATCTTCTAATTGCTATCAGATAGGATCTAAGAATTGCATTTATCTTTTTATGTTTTTAAAAAAAAATTCTTACTTCCTGCAAATTCAAATAGCTAAGTATACATAGTGTTCGATGAAATGCCTCATAGAACCTTGCCATATTTCTCGATTTTTACTACTTTCCTAATTATGTTTTTCTTAAATATCTAGGAGAATAGCTGTGACATCCCTTGATTTGGGCCAAAAGTGGCCCAAAGAGGAGCTTATGGGCTTTAGGCCCATATAAGAAACCTAGTCCCATATCCCTTGATTAGGGAGGAAAATTGGACTTATAAGCTTGGGAGGCCAAGTAATGGCACCAACCAAGTGGATCCACCTTTTCGAAGGACCCGGCCGTGTGGTGCGACCGGGGCTTGGGCGGTGCGGGGCCCGGGGCGGGTCGGGGCGTGACAGAAATGGTATCAGAGCAATTCCGATCAGGGATACGGGTGGGTGCGTAGGCACAGGGACCCGCGGAAAGGCCAAGATTGCCTGCGGTAGGGGCAGATGCGCGACTTGCGACCCTGTGAACTTGGACAAGAGAACTGGGCTTGTGTCGTCCGTATGCTGCGACCCGTCCTGTCAAACGACGGGGTGTGTTCCCTATGGTGGGGTGGATGTGACATCCCTTGATTTGGGCCAAAAGTGGCCCAAAGAGGAGCTTATGGGCTTTAGGCCCATATAAGAAACCTAGTCCCATATCCCTTGATTAGGGAGGAAAATTGGACTTATAAGCTTGGGAGGCCAAGTAATGGCACCAACCAAGTGGATCCACCTTTTCGAAGGACCCGGCCGTGTGGTGCGACTGGGGCTTGGGCGGTGCGGGGCCCGGGGCGGGTCGGGGCGTGACAATAGCTGTCTAATTTTTAACTTCATGGAGATTTGTTGTTTATCTTCATGTATAGGGAAGGTTTATAAAGATAGATTTTCAATAAAATTTATATGGTCGGACCCGATCAGACCCGACGAACCGGACCGGACCCGATTAGACCCGAACTAGTCGGGTCGGATCGGGTCCAAGCTCGGGTCGGGTCTGGTGTGGCCAGACCCGACGTGGTTCGGGTCGGGTCCGGGTCCGACCCCGGACCCGGACCCGAATTTGAACACCCCTAGCTTGTATAGCATAAGTAATAATTGTTAAGAAGATAGGAGCATGCATGATAAAAATATATAAAAGGACTATTTTCTTCCATAATAAAAATAAAGAGTACAAGGAATATTTATAGAGGCTAGCCCACCAAGAACCTACGAAATTCCTCTCCTAATAATCCTCCTATAATATCTCCTAAATACTTTGCTAGATATCTTTCAAAAATAACTCCTAAATATCCTCCTAAAATAACTCAAAATAATATATTTCCTTAATACAAT
>MJHO01000269.1:189720-212142 GCA_002076135.1 Xerophyta viscosa
CATCTGATCCGTATGTCCCGACGGCTCGAACCCCTTTAATTATGTACATAACCGCATGATGATGCCTTTGCTACCAAAAAATATGTTTTGAGGTGTAGTATTTTCATACATAATTTTACCTTAGTGTTTGCATTGATTTCATGTTACTCACCACCTGAAGCGTTTATATGCTCATATCATTTATTATCATGTTTCAAACACTGGTAAGAAGAAAAAGAGGGCAGCAAGGACAGTTGGCAATGACAACAGTGGAAGGGGGCTCCGGCAATTCAGCATGAAAGGTGAATATAACGTAAAGTTTTGGTCTGTGCACTTTTCCTATTTTAACCTCTGGCACTGTAACTTATGAAATCAGTATCCTTTTCTTTTGCATTTTGATATTTTCAGTGTCTGGAAGTTCAGCCTAGCAATTTTTATTAACTTTGGTGACATATGATCTTTTCGCCATTGCATGTTATTAATCATTTGTTTGCAATGTTCACTAGTCTGCGAGAGAGTGGAAAGCAGGGGGAGAACCACCTACAATGAGGTGAACTTCAGTACATTTACACTTTCTTTTGGTGTAACAATTGTTGTTTCCTTACCATCGTTTTCATTTGTTTGATATTATTGTGATGTAATGGTTTTATGTTATTAACGAAGATGTCAATATCAAACTGAGTTGAGCAAAGACTTTTGAAAGTCGGCATTTGAATTGTCTAAGAGCTGGAACTATGGAAAAATGACCTATGTAGTTCATAACCGTCAGATTTATCTAAACTAAGTATGGACAGCTAAATAATCAGATAACGTTTTTTAGCCTGCTTTCCTGCTGTTTAACACATGATTTACTATTTCTCACCTATGTGCTTCTTGATTACATTTTTTTCCATTTTTTTCCATTTGAATCTTGTTTTTGCACTTGCCGGTTGCATGTTGCAGATGAACTTGTTACTGAGTTTGCAGATCCCAATAGTAGTCTGGCATTGCCAGAACAGGTAGTAAGCATAGGATAGGAAGTTAATCATGAAGTTATCCTTGTTACTCCATATCCAGAAGATGGCAAGTTTCTTTATAACTTCTCTGCTTGTGCTCGGACAGACACGGCCTTATGCAACTGTTGAGGTAGAAATATCAGAAGATATGCAGTTGGTGCATTTTGACTTTAATAGGTAAATTGGTATCATTTTTTGCGTTGGGATTATTACTTGGATATTTGTGTTGAAATGCATGTTTTGAGTCTTATTTCTCGTTTGTCCATTGCTTGGCCGCATTCTCAAGCTCTTACAAGTCATGTTAGTCCCATTTGAATGATTTTTTAGGATAGTTGTAGCAATTGTCCACTCCTCCATACTACTCCAATATGGATGTGTAACACAGGTTTAGGGACAATTGCAGTGATTGGCATGCCTGTGACTCGGATGTTATGCCTTAGAAGGAGAGGGAGTTTTTAGGAAGTATCCACATTTATCAGCCTGATTGTATCGCTCCTCATTATCACTCTAGTGGAATTGATACGGTTAGGGAGGAGGGAAAGTGGGGCAAAAGGGTTTTTTAGCCTTTAAAAAGCGGAGAGAGAATACTCAAATGTGAAGGCATATGAACAAGCTGTACTAATATTAGCTGATGTGGTAGGGAGGTTGGAGGAAGTATATGCTGCCATCTGCTATGTGCTTCCACCTGTTTCGAGTTATCAACCTTTGTATCTCTTCTTTTTTCTCATTGGCTTGATCTCTCTGGTGGAAGTAATTAATAGAATTAAGAGGAAGGGCAGCTGGAAAAAAACGTTTATGTTTTTACCATTACACTAGGAGAAATACTCAAATGAGAATGCATATGAAGAAGAGGAACTAAGATCAGTAGATGCAGCAATTGGTGGCTACAATAGCGATTGCAGCAGTCGTTGCAACTGCTGCCTTGGTTGCTGTAGCTCAGAATATGATATGAAAAAATGCAGAATTTTAATTCTTGCAATGATATTATGTAACTTTTAGTTAAGAAAATACGTGCTCAGACTAACATACAAAAATCCCAATAAATTCACCCGAGATTACTGGGCACCAGAGAAGCGCACAGTGAAGACCCCTATATCTTCTAAGACCACGCACGTACAAGTTTCAGTTGTCATTTCTCCAGATAGCTTGTTGGTGTAACTTCTCTTTTTTTGGTCCGCATAACTTCTAAGCAGACTTTCCAATATTTATTATTAAAATCATTGAAGGTAACAAAACAGCTAGTTGTACTCTGTAAGCTTTCTTTGCTTTATATTTTGCAGTTCAATGTTAGTCTTGTTTAGCTTCTCAAAAAAAGAAACTCTCGTTTAGCTAAATAAGGGGCTTTGTTTCTTCTCTAATCAGAATAAAAGTGGTATGTTATTATGTGGAACGCCTGTAAAAGTTTTTTTTTTTTCCTAAAAATATCTATCCAACTTCTAGTTTTCAATACAGATCATTCTATGTCAAGTATTAAAATAGTAGTTGTATTATTACTATCTGTGTTATTGTTATTGCGATTAATGATTGTTGTTTGGTTGAATGTTAATGTTATGTACGCAATTATGAACTCACAGCACTCCTTTTGAGCTGCATGATGACTCGTATATTCTCAAGACAATGAGATTTTGTGAAAGAGAAGAGGATGCTGGTGCAAACGCCAATTCCAATGGGAGCTATATCTCTAGCTCTTATAAACGCATTCGAAGCATCAAGTGCCCTCCGCCTACAAGGACCTACTGCACATGTTAAACTGCCAATTCGCCACCGAACAGAATATTGAGAGACGGATGAAGCTTGAAACCTTGAGCTTTGACTGTTGTATGGCTTAGAATTCCAGCTTCTCATTTATTCTTTTTTGTATAGGTTTGATGAAATAGAATTGGCATGCCTATAATGATCTTGTGCTGCTTCACTAACAGACCTTCCGGACTGTTAATTGTTGCTTCTGTATATATTTCTTCTTTTTTTTTCAATGATAAATGATGTATTAGGGAATGTCTAGAAAATCTTTGCAGTATTCTACGAAGAAATAAGATGAATATAACAAGAAATATTCTATTTTATTCTATATATGGGATGGGACTTTAAAAGGTCAGTATTATAGTCAAAGCCAAAATACATGGGACTAAATCGTATTTTTGCCTAATAATTATAATTATTGTAATTATTTTTTACAATAGTATTTACTAATAGTTAACTATTTATAATTGGTGCACTTACTGTAATTTAATATGAGATGTAATAAATTTCTTATTACAACTCAGACAATTCATGGGATCCATAGTTTGTCACGATTCCGCCGGAGACGATGATCGGAGTTCGGAAATTCTAGAACACACCAAGAGACATTTCATCGAACATTTAGATCAATAGCAAATTTGGAGACAAACTCAAGCGATTCATTCAAGTAAATGATCGAAATCAATCAACATTACAAGAAAATACAACTATGATATGAAAACTAGAAAGAAAACTACAATAAAAACAATTTCAATTCAATAAAATTCTGCCACAACAGCTGCAACTCGCAACTTATATTGCAGGAAGAGGAAGTTCTTAAAAAGACAGTTTTGCCCTTGCATCGCACGTGACCAGCATGCGTGTGACTTAACGCTTCACCCGGCAATTGATTAGACGGCTGAGATGATCATGATCCAACGGTTAACATTAGATTGGTTATTATGACCGTTGTAACAGAATTTGGAAGGAAGAAATTGCAGTAGAAGAACTTGCAACAGAATTTCCTTATCTCCGATGCCTCTCAACCCGTCACCGGCCATTCTCCATCATCTCAGGACTCTGACATAGTTAATTCCGATTAGTTTCTTTTATATATACTTAATTTTATTTTCTTTTTTTTTTGGTGTAATACAAACATCCATGAGTTGCTCTCAAGTCTTTGGCTTAAGTCTGACAACGTGATGCTTAGCATGTTGGAGGTGGAGTTCAATGCACCGAGTTAGATTTTGGATATCTGTTTAGCACTTCGGGCTTGATTGAGGCCACTCGGAAACAACCAATGCCGTCAACTATCATCATGTAATAAGTTTCACTCATTCTTACCACTTATCATTCCACGAAGGGGCATTTGTCTTTTTTAATACCTCTCATAATTTAAAATTATTAACATATATTTTTTTTTATTGTCAAAATTTGCCTCCTTTATTTTATCAAATGATAAAAATGCTACATTAATAATGTAAAAATGAAAAAAAAAATACACTTAGAAATACTTTTTAGAAAATGAATAATATTAAAGTTGCTGATTTTGACTACAAAAATTTTAAAAAAAAAATATTTCAACTAGATTTTTTAGAATTCTAAAGTATTAACTGATTTTTTTTGCTATTTTAAAATACTTATAAGTCTTTTATTAAAAAATTTTGAATATAAAAGTTGTAAATTTTATTAAAATTAATAATAAAATTAAAAAAAAATAAATATTTTTAGTATACTCATTTGTACTTCAAATGTATGTAATCAAATTTTGTTAAGAAGAGTTTTGCTATTGTATAGAATCAATAAGTGTATTTTGTCGATTTAAATCGGAGCGTTAAACCAATAGTTTTGAACCTATATATAAATGGGTATAAATAAAAGGACAACTACCGTCCAATAAATAAAACTCTAATGAGCCTCTGCATTTCTCCTTCCGGCTTGCCCCTCCCCGTCTTACCCTCCGATCGCTGCCGCTTTAAATACCATCCGTCGCTCGCTCTCTTTCTGCTGCCTTTCTCTTTCGCTCTATGTCTGGACTCCGAAAATCGCCATAGAATCTTGCCCTAGGGTTTCGCTAAGGTCGTAAGCGATGCCGCTGTTCATCAAGGACGAGGAGTTCCGCGTCGTCAAGAACGATGCAGCTGCGGTGGCGGAGCGGGCCGACTCTATTATAACGATCTTTGCCGCCAGCTCGACACCGTCCGCGCTGAGCCCGATACTGCTACCATAGGTGCCGAGCAGACCGGTGCGATTCTTGAGCAGCGGTATGCCACCATGTCTGCGGACATTGCTCTCCTGCAGGGAGAGAATTCTCAGCTATCTTCTGCCCTTGAGCAGCGAACTTCAGAAATTGCTTCTAAACGTGCTGATAAGCAGCAGATTGAAATCGCCATTGGATGATTTATCCTGTGCTTTATTTCTTTCTTTCTTTCTTTCTTTTTTTTTTGTTGTATTTATTCTATGTTTCTCCTATTCGGTTTCTTGATTGGTTCTCTGAATGGACATACTGAGAAGGATGCAGAAATGGAGAGGCTCAAAGTGGAGGTCGCAGAGCTGCATAAATCGAAGCCCCAGCTGCTGGAGCTTGTTGAGCCAAAGGACCCTGAAATTGGCGAGAGAAATGCTACTTTGCTATTCAGAGCTACTACAATAGGATTGTGATTCTGGTTCTTCTTTGATGTTTTTTTTTTTGCATATTGACTTTTTCTTTTCGACTCTGTTGATTGACTTGCATTACTTGGCATCACGATGCTGTTTTTTTCCTTGCAATATAGGACCTATATATGAACCTACAGTTGCTATACGAATTGTTCTCTTTTTGTTTAGTAGGAAGTGAAGTACCTGTACAATATAGACACGTTGTAGTTTGTATGTTATAAAACTTATTACCCTGTCGACTGGTTGGGTTCTCAACTTTGGTATTTAGAGCTAGCTAATCGGCCTTAATACTGTATGAATTTTGTGTTTTATCTTATTATGTTATATGCAATTTTTTTTCCCTTTGTTGGTATGAGATTGTTCGTCATCTATGTATTTGTCTAGTGATTTTTTCTCACTACTGGTTTATCCAATGCAGGTCTCAGTGGATGATGTAGATGGTCAAACTATCAACTCTGTTGAGGTACTTTTTCATTCTAGTACTCTATGCTATTTCCAATGCAGGTCTTAGGTGTCACTACTGGTTCATGTATATTATATACAATCCTTAAATTTCTGAGCCGATGATACTCTTAGATTATGCCATGTATTCTATGCTTGATTATTTCTGCTGATCATTTTTCCAAAACATGACTTTTTTCAGCTTACTTGCATGATTCATGTTGAGTTTTTGTTTCTCATAACTTATTGGAAACCTTTCTTCAATTTAGGTTTTCTATTGTGTTTCATATTTAAATTTTTTGTTCATGCGAGGAAGGTCATATTATCGGGATAGGACCTATAAAGTTTCTTTGAGGTGTGCGAGATTCTGAAAGTTGCTTAAGTAAACCTAAAACTCAGGTGTGCAAGTGTTACACGTTTGCTTAGACAAGATCATATTGAATGACAAATGAAAGCCGAAAGGTAGAGTGGGTTGTCCCCAACTTTGAATGGGTGGGTATCTTTTGTTTATTCTAACCCAAATCGAAATCAATTCATCTACTCAAAATCACCGTATAAGTTGCTTTCTCTTAATTCACTTTGGCCTCTGAAATTTCCTTTTTCATGTAGTTCTAATGTTATTTCTCTCTATTTTTTCGACTAACAGCTTGCTCTGATTTTTGAAATGGTAAAAGCAGATTTTTAATATCCTTTTTTCACGATGCACATAAAAACTTGAGTCAAATTTTATGTGAAGTTGCTGAATGAAGCATATGCCAGTAGACATGGATAATAACAAACCTCTCAGGAAAAAAATCTGTTTGGGAAGCTAAGGGAAGTTGGGAATAACGTCGGTTGTAATTGAAGCTATTAAAAGTATAGTTTATTATAGTCTATGTTGTCTAAATATAGCTATTAGCAGTCACTTTTGTCAGCTTGTAATTCCTTCCAGGTCGGTTTATAGGATATGAATTTTTAATTCATGAAACTTTCATATAGTATGATACGAGATCCTCGAGATTCTTTGGTCGAAATTTTTTGTTTGGATAGTTAATTTTTTACGAAGTATTCTACAAGGGTGTTTCCAAATCTATTATGAGTGAAAACATATAAAGAAAAAGTAAATTTTCTTAGAGGAAGTAGATACATCCGTAAGAATTGTAGTGAGAATATGACAAGATATTCTAGGTATGGAAAATTGGAGTAACAGAGCTAGATAGAGAATTGAAGATTAAATCTAGAGAGAGAGTTTAAGATAAAATTCGTAGATATTCAAATTTAAGAGAGAAAGTAGAGCTTTTTTTTTTTGAGAAATATTAAGTGAAAATCTAAAATGTAATTTAACAGAGAATAAAATTATTAATCAAACCATTGCGCATGCTAGAAGGAATTTCCAAATAACGCCTATGTAAGTTTTATTTCTAAAAGATATTTGGAGGGTCGAAGTACCTGTCACAATGCCTTGGGATTTAGAAATTTAACATGCTATGTTTCCAAATAAGGTGTTTTTTAAAAGCAAAAACGAAATTCATTCTCAAAGTGTATTCCACTTATGAAGTGGTCTCAGCCTCTCAGGTCTGAATCAGTAGCGCCTCCCTTGTATGCTGAAAGGCTGGGTCTTCTTAGTTGGTGGAATATAGACTGGTGCCAACTCGTTGAGGGTCATAAAAACTGCGCCGGTTGCTATCAGTGTTTCCGCACGATAATCTCAAAAAAATACATTGAAGCTGCTTTCGGTGATTCCAGGTGGTCAAGAGCTGCTGTTGAAATATTGTTTTTTTTGCATAAATAGATGCATTGCTTCCAACGATTGTACCTTTACTAGCTCAGTGTGCTAAAGTTAATTTGTTAGAAAATTGAAGAAATGTTAAAGCAATGTAGGAAGTCGAAAAGCTCAAGGAAGAATCTGCTGCTTAGAAGGAGTCCATGCTACAGGTGTTCTGCTTGTCCATATATATTTGTATGTATTTCGAAACGTCAAAATCTGCTTATGTTAGATAACTTTTTGGATTGATCATCTCATTTATCTCAAGTAGTATAAAAAAAGCACTTACAATTGAGTCTGCATTGAAACAGATTGAGTTTGCACATGAGGCATATGTGACTGAGGTTATATTTCGTTGTTTGGTACTAGAATGTGTTTTTGAACTTTTTATTTGTAAGATAAATATGTTTTAATGGAAGAGCCACATCTTCTCTGATTCTTTGGTTATTATTTGTTTATTATAAATTTGGATTACTGTATGACCTGCCAGTTGAGCAAATGTTTCGTCAGACGCTTTCTTGGCTAGGGAACCGCAATTAGGATAGTAGCTCTATGGGGTGTTAGAGTTGAGTACTCTTGATAAATGAATATCTTCTCGTGCAATGCTAATGTTGTAAGTTTGCAATTTCTTGAGTATTGTTTATCGGTCATGCTGGTAAGTTTGTAAATTTGCATTCTTGATGCCTGAAGGGGGTAAAATATATTGGGACACCTGCTTTAAGTGTGCCGAGTTATTAATCATACGCTTCTTTGGTTTCTTTGGCAATCACATGACTTCTCATAGCTTTGTACTTCATAGTGATGTTAATGCTTATAGACGTCTAGACAGTTCTTATTGCTAACCCATTGTTTACTATAATTTTGTAGCAATATTGTGGGGAATCCCTTAAATCTAGCAAGGAGGTTGAATGCCTCAACAAGCTTTTTTGCATTATACTTTAAAGAAAGATTCTATTTCTCTAACATGTTTGAGTTTTGTTTGTCATATTTCCATCTAACCATGTTCTCTTCAAATTTGTTTTGATTTAATTTGTAGAGTGGCATCTAACTTGATTTATACTTCATTGTGGATCCTTTATTCCTTTTTTCAGCTTCGAATCCCAGCAAACAGGCCAATTGTGCTCCATCAGCCAGTGTGATTCCAACTCGCTGGCAAATGAGGTGATTAAGTATATCAGGTTTCTGAATCTTATATTAGAATCACCCTAAAAATTGAATAAAGTAAGACTTCCATGAGTAGGGATTTTACAAAGAATGTTAAGAATTTCTGAATATTTGGAATGAGATTGGTTTTCGACTATTATTTTACGTCGACGGTATTTTATTTAAAAAGCACGCTGAGGTGCGCTTAAGTGAGCCATATATTTCTTTTCCAGGCATGATGACCACATTATTGTTAGAAACTCAAAAACTAACTTCCTAAAATCTTAATTTGTTTTATGTGACTGTCTATTAAATTTTTTTTTTTGAGAGCTCCACCCTACTGATATTTAAAATTGAGTCCGGGTATGATCTTGAAGACATGAACCCACTTTTTCCCATTAGTTTTAAGATGCCTTAGTAGGTGCACTATGCATGCAGACACGAGAGGATACTGTTTGGTTGATGGATGTCAATATAAATCGGTGCTAGCTTGAGTTGAGTGCTATCTAGTTCTTCATCTCATAATTGAATTTTCTTATATTCATTATAAACATTGTTATATATATATTTTGAATTAACATTTTCTTCAAGTATGACATGTTTCTTTGTCTACATAGGATGTCCATGCATCTATACTTGCTATCGAGGGAGTTAAAAGTTGTTGGGGCGCGTGTTTGTTTGTTGCCTTAGCTTTTGCAAGCATTGTAAGTCCATTCCTAAGTCTTCTACTTTCCTCTGTTTGTTTAGCTTCAGTGGTGATAATATCATTCTTTATTTACTGTTTAGAATTTAAAAAAGTTAGTGTATATGAAGTACCGGATAGGAAACCAAAATCTTCAATTTCTTTGATTATGGTCTGTTTGCATGTATTGCAAGACTATAGACTCTAGCTATTTTGTTAAGATCATGTCATTCGGTGATATTTTACGCTCATTTAAAGATTGCTATCTAAGGATTCTTTAAAACTTTTAGCATGTATTGGAATACATATTCTAATGCTATCTTATTAATGCTTAAACTTCCCTTATATTATTATGATTATTCAACTTCATGTTCCACGGATCATGTTTCTTTTTGGACCACGATTTTTTTAGAAAGGGTTTTCATTGCTGAGCGAGGCAATTTTGATATACTGAAATTTTGGTACATGCCCGTATATGTTTATTTGTTATTTTCATAATAAGAGTAAAAATTGCAAAGCTAATAATAATTCATATATAAGGTTTTTTTGGGCACATGTCGTGCCGATTTGTGTCGCGCCGATAACTGCCAGAATAAAGATGTGCCGCTCGACACAGGTGCCGACCAGCTCGAAAAACTCCGTTGTAGTACAAATTGTAAGTATAGTTGATACTCATTGTATACTGGTCAAGACCTGGCTTTCATTTAGAGGACACCTTAGTTTATTCAGTTTTAAAATATATTTAGAGGACACCTCTGTTTATTCAGTTTGATACTCATCGTATACTGGTCAAGACCTGCCAGATTTGACAGTAGTGCTGTTTCTTTTCTTTGTGATTATCTAATTGTTGTCATTTGATTTGATTGTCTAGTACATAATAAGCACCATAATTTTCAAGCATAACTCCTTGGAGAAAGCATAGATGGTAAATTTGAGATAATAAAACAGAAGAAGACAATGTATCTATGGAATTTGCTAAAACTGGCAATCATTTCGATAAAATGGTCTTGAGAAGCTTTAGCTTACTTCTCCCATTAAGGTTGCTAAGTTTGTTATTTTCACTCAATTTTAATTTGTAGTCTTCAGCATGTCTGCTCATCCTAAACGATGGGGATGATTATTATGTAATTTTCCCATTGTTAAATTTTTTTTTATAATTGTTTCTTCCCTTTTGCATCCTTCTGTTGCCATATTGACATTGATAGTTTAACTTCAGATGCAATCATGTCACATGCAATAGTATCCTTGAATGTTGCAATGGAAATGGTCTAATGTTTTCTCCTCATAGTATGACACTACTAAGAGACTTGCTTGTTTTAGTGCTTCTTTTAAAGAAACTACTAACGCTGTCAACATGGATGACTGTTTTATGGATTATTGACTTGGTCAACATAGCCTGGCTTTAGCATATGTAATAATTTGTGGTTGCAGATCCAAATATTTCCTTACTCTGTTTTCTATATATATTTCGAGCAATATCTGGATATTTGGAAGGCAGCAATAATAGTTATATCTATTGACCTTGGTTAGTGTTCCCATTTCTTTGCGCATGCATTTGGATTATGATATGATGTATTGCCAGTGTTTAATGTTTGCACTTCCTACGGTAATATTGCTTAGTTGTTGGTGTATTTGTTTATCTGGTGTTTACTTTGTCAGTTGCAAGTTGCATTATGTGTTCTTTCCCGAAAGTACTTTTTGACTACTTATAACCAAGGTTTTAGGTGATGTGTGCCGCCTGGCACGTGCCGGATCCGCCAAGATCCGGCATAGAGACGGCCGAAACAGCCATTTTCCGGCTGTACCGGCCTTTCTCGGCAAGCTCGACGTTGTAGTCATTTATTCAATAGACAGACACCCATATATAAACAAAGTGAAATACAAACGACGTGAAACGAAAAATAGGAAGGATACAACAACTAGAAAACCAATAAATAGCTTCCCTAGCAAGTTAAGAAGTCTTTTGTAATTAAAAAAAAAAATTAAATGAGATTTACTAGCGCACACCCCCAAGCTAAAATATATATATGTATATATCAAACTTGTCCTGCTTGTAACATATAGAGTTATGAAAAGAAATATCAACAATCATGGCATCACACGAGTCATAAGTGATTACTAGCCACATAGATGAGGACATCCATAGAGTGTATGCAATTAAAATCATAGATTTTTCGCCAATGAACTTTACTATAACGGGTTATAACTTATAACCCTGTACTTTCGAACGATACAACAACAATCTTCTAACATTTTCAAAAACTTCTAGGCTAAAATTTACTTCAGAATTGCTTTTTTATGTCATTTACCTTGTCATTTGTACTGCTGACCGTGGCTACTACATGGCAGTCGTGTTAGAGCCATCGTAAGAAAAAGTGGTAGGCCCCATCAACAGCACAACAACATATCCTACCGGTGAGATTAAGTCGGAAGACTTTTCTTGAAACTTTAGGTTATATCGGTAACATTTGAAAGGATGGCTTATGAGGCCCATTTTTAGTATAGTAAGGGTCAAAAACAAAATTTTTGTCAACGAAAAGATAGGAAAATATGACCTTGAAAACATTTGGAAATTACTTCTTTGAGCTAGTTCAAACGGTCTTATCGATAATCTAACTTCAATATGATTTTATTCTTAAAAAATCTTCAAATTAAGCAGATAATTATGAAACTGCAATCATTCAACATGCATACACGCTCTGAATATTAGTATTATAGTTGATAGGAAGATTGTTGCAATAGAAATTATCATTGCTTAAGTAGTAAATGCTATTAATGTTTGTATTAGTTCATAAAATTCAAGCCTTTAATAACTCTTGTGATCAATGTGGTATTGGACTTCTTATGCTAGCTATGACTTTTGAAGTTTATAAGCTGGAATTTAAACTTTGAATATATTGGATTTCACACGCTGTGCCAGTTATAGTCATATGTTTCTCTTCTGAAGTCATTTATGTTTGGCCTAATACCATATCTTTGTTATTCTATGCCAGCTGTTGTCTTTGTACTAAGGTTGCTACTACTGAGCGAGTCAAGGTTTTAACTCGGATACGGCATGTGCTAACCGTGCCATGCTGACCATAACGACACACATATAATTTTATTTAAAAAAGTTGGCACTTGGCGATATTGCCATTGAGCACATGCAGCATAAGCCTTGATCTCGGTCGGCCATGCTCATGCACGTACTTGAAAACATGGATGGCATAGCCTCTCCATGTTCTAGGTGGTAGGCCATGCAATTCGGCACCAAATTGGGCAACTTCTTTATGTTGTCAATTTTATTGTGATATTTTTTTTTTTTTTTTTGCTTGGTTCTTTTTCTGAATGTTGAATGCATGATGACGGTGCGATCTTTTAGTTTGCTTGATCATCACTTGCAGGTTCTGAAGAAACAGTCTTAAAAAAAAACAAATAAAAAAAAATACAGAACTAACTCGTTACTGAATATTGATATGCGTGAATACTAATTCTTTCTCCTAATACATTTTTGCAGCTTTACGGGTTCAGTAATTTTTAGTATTGGCTATATTGACGTCTGCTATGATGTAACGCTTTTTATTTGTAATATGTCTTTATACATCGGTGTTAGTATAAATCTAACACTTACTATTGGACTAGAAGTTTCTTCTTAAAAATCACAAGGAAAGAACAATTCGTTCCGGTCGCTATTTTTCGAGATTGTGAAGTAAAACATTCACCTATCAACTGAAATCAAATGCATCTTTTTGAGACTGTCGAAGTAAAACGTTCAAGTCCTGGATTGGCCCTGAAACCTGTTAATGATGCTTGACATTTTTGTACCCAATGATTTTCTTTGGTGTTCCATTCCACTCTAACTTACTTAGTAAATGATATCTACACTCTACATAGGTGGTGGCAGTTAATAATAATTAGTAATAATCACTAGGTCTATAGCTGCTTTGGAAAAAGTTCATATAATTAATCTATCTTTGAAAATTTTGTTTTGTGATAATTTTGACGCTTAGTTTGTAGCTTGCCATAACTTTAACGAGGAATACTTAGAGAATAGATAATTTAGGCCTCTCGTTGCTTAAGAGTTTGCTTAGTTTTCTATACAGAGAGATAGAGATAAATAGGCCCGTGAGACTTAAAGTTTATTGTCATTGAATCTGAGACTTTTCTGACCCCTGAAATGTTTGGGTAGCTTGCTTCTATAGTTATAACATACGTGATCATTTATCATTTGAAGTGGGGACAATACTGTTTATTTCACATATGGTGATCAACATCGATGTTCTAATCTTAGGTATATCTAACAGGGAATTATGCAATTCTTGGAATCAACCAAATAGAAGTTCTTCCGTGAACCTATGTTAGTTGCAGTGGAATTTTTGTGTGCACACCACCGATGCTTTTCCCTGGTTATGATACACACACACACTTCCATCTTGTCAATTTAGATACCCGAAGAGAAGGTGGCAATATCTATACGCCTGATTAGTTATGTGGACTCATGTGCACAACTCCCAAAGCTTAATGAAAATGTATGTTTAACATTCCATGCTGTATGAGTATCGTTCATCTACTTTATAGGACTATTCACTCATCACAAATATAAAATCTTAACTATTCAACCTTATAAAAGTAAGGTCTAGTGGTTATATAAAGAACTTCACGTAAAAAACGTGGAAATTTTCTATAAATTTACTATTATATTCTTCATCTCAAAGACAGAAAGGGAATTGGGTCTTATGAAAACACTTTAACTTTTTATAAACTAAAAGTTACCATCTCATATTACGAAAAGCTTTTCATTTTCAGAAGTTCAACAAGAATTGTTGCGAAAAAGCAACGAGTAAAATAGTCTTTTCATTATTTTTTTTTCAGATAAGCAGTGGAGACGGGGACCCGTGCTAAGAAATTCTGGTACTATGGGTGTTTCTGTTTCAGGTGGTAAGAACTCGTAGTTGATTGTTACCCTCGACTGTATTTTGCAGTTGGCATGGTAATTATTGGCACTAGAAGGGTTTTGATTTTGCAATGAACTGCAAATGCAGCTGAAAACAAACAGGCTTCTATAAGTATCTTTATACTACACTTTCAATGCTTTCCTTGGATTTTATGATACTCTTTATCCTTAGTTGCTGCTGGACATTGCATGATAACTTCGCAACCTTGGTCCAGTTGGGATCCATTGGACTCTGCATAATTAGGAAACTTCTGCATATGCATGATAACTTTGAAGCTTTTTCAACTGAATTTCTCCATCAGAGTATGACCTCTTCCTTAATGTACAAGGTGTTAAGAGAACTTACAATATGATCCTTGCCTATACATTCTCCTATTACTGATGGTAAACAATTATATAGTGGTTGGAAACCAGTTGAATCAGAGTGACCTACCTTTAGTGTGCCATCTATAAGCATGCTTCATATTTTGTATAATAAGTTACGTTTACAGGAGAACAAAGAGCACCGCACACGCCGTATGAACGCGTCAACATTAGTGCAAGATCATATATAATATATATCATTAATGCTATGTTTGTTATGTGTTTGTTGCTCAGTGCATATCCTTTTAGCTGCAAATTCTTGTATACGTCTTCTCTTGCAGTGGAATCACTCTTACGAAGCTAGTAGGTGTTGTTATCACGATTTGCAATCGCAAATTTTGTGGTATGCTTTTACTTGCCTTCTCTCTCTTCTTTTTTTTTTTTTTGTAGGCCAACTGAAATATCTAACCACTCACATCCTTGCAAAGTTTGCAGTCTAATATTTCCAAAAAGTTTCTAGCATTAGTCTTAATAGGTTTTACATGGTCTTGTTTCTTCCGGTAGCTTTCAAATGTTTCTAGAAACATGTGTCTTCATAAATTCGTAGCTGTTTGTACAGTTTGAGTGCTTCGTTCCAGTTTGGACTTAAAAAGGCTTCTGTGAAAAAGGTGGTGTTGAGCATCTGTGGATCTCCTTCAAGGTGTGTTCCCCTAGAAAAGCAAGAAAATCAGCCAAGCGGTTCAACTCAATCGACTTATCCAGCTTCGTAACGATCAGTAAATTGCTTTTGCTTTTCCTATCGTAGGCACGTGTATTTTCAACTTTTTATATTTCTCGAGTGTATTATGTATATATGTATAGATAAAGAGAAGAGAAGGAAAGCTATAGTGTAGGATATTTTGGAATGGAGAAGCTGCAGGGTTGTCATTCTAGATGAAGATCATTCCCGATTAGTTTCGAATTCTAGGAATGTTGGTATGTAATGAAAATAGAAAAATAAAGAGTGAGGTTTTCTTTTTCCAGATTAGTTTCGAATCTGGAATGCAGAAGCAAAACAGATTGCTAAATGGGTGTCTTTGGGTTGCACGAGCTCGACCTACTGCCCTATACATTTTCCTAGGAGTTCTTTCGAAGCGTCAGAGGTAGACAAATATATTTCGTAGAATTTTTTAAAATTTTTTGTGACTAATGATATTTGATGTTTTGTTCTGAAATATTTTGGCAAACACTAAAATTCCAAGTCATATTCTAACTAATGGCTTCGGTGCGGCTATATGTTTGTCCAACGTCGTTTGGTTAACTAACACCATCGCAACTACAAAAAATTAGTGAGGTCATTCTCACGTTTGTAAATTCAAAAGGCAACTGTCCTTGTTGAGTTTTCATTTAATGTTTTAGCATTTTTCGGATAAATTTTAGCTGACTTCATGTTGCAAGTAAATTCAACATAAGCGGATTTGCGGAAACGTTTGGAAGTGGATAGTTGAGCTGTTTTCGAAAGATCCATAAATAAATTTGTTAATATGATCTGATCCAATTGATGGCAAATTTTACAGCACTAATGACTTGGTGGTTATAAACTTCTACAAAGCTTTAAAAAATCGGATATTTCAGTGAGAAAGTCAGGTTTCTTGTGCTGGTTGTAACTTCTAAGACCAAATTAGTGATTTTTAATATATCAGCAAGATCAATTTAGGCAATATACCATGCAGGAAGCCAATGACTCTTTTGGTTTTCCGATTTTTTTGCTAAAAAAATAAAAAGTTTTTAAGTTTGAAAAACCTACTAAAATTTTGGAATAAAACATTATTTTTGCTGCTGGTACTTTATTTATTTGCATTATGTTTTTGTTGCAAAATATTAAATAATTAGCGGAGAAAATTATAATGGAAAATTACTTTATATGTCGACGGTTGCTATATAATTTCAAAAAATAGCAAACTCTTAAAGAAAACAGCATGCATGTTGGGATGGAAAAAATTAGAAAATTGGGAAGCACTTTACACATTGGCCACCACTTCTCCAAACCCTAAACAACAACAAAATTGGGCAATTTTCAAAAATAAAGGACATGAACACGGCTTTGATACTGTAATAAAAAATATAAATATTTAAAAATAACATATATTAAGTATTTGAATATCTAAAAATATAATAACGTTCAATAACGAAGTCTATAAATATTATAAATTTTCCGCCCATAAGATAAAGAAAACTAATTACATAAATAAAAATAAAAAATATAATGTTTTAGTACAACTATATTATACTACTTACTGTTACTAATAAATTATATCTAACTTCTCTCAAAAATAATTTCAATTTCTCTTTAAAAAAAAATGAACATGCGTGTCGGATACTTCTATTTAGCATGTCCGACACATGTTAACAATCTATATTTTTCGGACAGTTCTCAGATGTGTCCAATACGTACCGATCGATGTCTGCGGTAGGTCAAGACTCTTACCACCACGTGTTCGTATTGATCATTTAATAGAATATGTGTCGATAAAAATTAGAGATGTCCAACATTCTTCGAGACAGCATGGATGGCATGAACATGTCTAAAGCGTCTTATCCTAATATCCCTAATAGGGGACCGTAGTCACTCTATGACATGCTATTTGCGGTAGTTACAAAATTATTTGCATGTGAAGGGGTCATAGGAACCCACTCGGACACAAGGATTAACAACTTTTTTACGAATGCCACATATCAATTGTCCAATAATTCTTTTTAATTTGTTTTCTTCAAAAAATTTGTTGGGAGGCCTTTACTTTAATTCCTCTAACTTCAATAACAAATATTATAAATAGCGTCCTTTATTAATAATCTTTTAGTTTATCACATTCCAAAATACTTATTTGAAATATATTTTGAAAATAAATTTATAAATTAAATCAAAACCTTTTTTTTGGTTTTTAATTTTTTTTTTAAAAATTATTCTAAAAGGGTAATTTAGAGATTCAAAGCTTAACGGGTTAGCGGATTAGTTTTTAAATTCGTTAAACTTTAGAACATCAAAATATCTATTTATAAAAGTTTTTTTTTTTTTTAAAATGTTTTAGTAAAAATTAAATCACATCGAATTTAATTTTTTCTATATTCCAATCTTCTTCAAAATTACTTACATAATAGTAAAAATACCTCTAGCATAAATTTTTAGATATAGACTTCTTTGAGTTCGAACCATGATGTTTCTGAAATGATACAGTTCGTCAAATAAAGCATAAATGTTTTGATCATTTTCCATTCATCGAGATGGTGAGTTGACGGGGGGAAAAATATTTTTGACATATAAAATTTATAGGAAAAAGTTACTGATTCAGCCTCCCCGTTTTTCCGTTTTTGACTGTTCAGCCCCCGAAACGCGTTTCCCTGCGACGTGGCGCGCGCGCGTGCCGCCACGTGGCGTTTCGGGGGGCTGAATCGCGATACCCCAAAATTAGGGGGGCTGAACAGTAATTTTCCTAAATTTATATCACATCGAATTTTTTTTTTTTCTATATTTTAATCTTCTTAAAAATACTATAAATATATCGACCCCAAGAAACATAATCAAGTCCTCGTTCTGTCTTCTCCGCTGGCGTCTCTCCCCTGCTCCTTCTCTCCTGTGTTATCTTCACCTCATCTCCGCTCAACCTCAGCGGTGCTCTGCCGTCGCTGATGAAGGACCTCATGTGTCTCCGCCGCCCGTTGATGGTCCAACCGAGAATGCCGCTTTTTCGGATCTATGTGTTAACTAGATCACCTTGGTTCCCTAAGAAGCGAGCACGTATGTTAGTCGCTGGGAGGATGCCGACGTTGCCTGGAAAGCCATTCGTAATAGGGAGAGTAGAATCCTACACGAGAAATGCACTCCATTCGGTCTGATCTTAGACCGTAGTCACTCGTTTGAAATGAGAATTCTGGTTCTACTAATATCGAAATTAGAGAATAACGTTCCGAAGCCATATCGATGACGCGCCACACACAAACTTAATAAGCTGTGTTCTATCATTTCTCTACGCACACCCAAACGGATAGAGTATATAGCCAAGCATTGAGGAATTACTGCTCAAGAAATTAGACATCCGCGCCCTTTAGATTTTCATTTTATACTGAGAGAAGAATATACGCTGCGTACCCGAGGGCGGTGTGTCTGGGCGTTGTGTTGGTAATCTGTGTGCTGATCTTTATCTTTTTTTTTTTTCGTATGATATTTTTTTATCTAAGTTGTCCCCTCCTAAGATTAAATTGTTTCGGTATGTTTTCAATGAACGAATTTTCTCTAAATCTTGCAAAAAATGAAAAGTTTGCCTGCTTGAGGTAATCAACAAAAGCAAGAGTAAAATGTAAGTATCTTTGGTGCCTTCTGATCAAGTTCATTACCACATACTCCTCTTGCAGAAACTGGTTTTTAATTAAGGTGTTTACTTAAATTAACACGTCCTTTTTCAGATTAATTCAATTTCATAAATAATTGTTTTTATAGACATAAAATTAATGGCAAAAACTTGCTTTGCCTTCGGTCTACAAGAGATTACAAATATAATAGTTACTAGCAAATTACACCGCACTCTCGCAAGCTAATGTTTACTTTTCACTTCTAATTTAACACTTATACATTCGCCTTTTAAGTTCTAGTGTTAAATTATGTAGATTAAATTTGAGATCTATGAAGTGTTTATATCAAAAGAATGTCACAGTACTGAGGTTTTTTTTTTTTTTTTTTATTTTGTGAGATAAACAGTAATTTGCCTGTTCAAATTCATATTGCAGCTACACATCTATATTTGTAGTATTTTCTGTGTGCTTCCATTTTATTTTATGTTTCATCATTAGACGACACACGCATGTGCATGAAAACATCTATTTTCATAACTAGGGCAATAAAATTACTGTTATAAATAGTTATCATAACTTATTATTATAGATGGCTACTATGACTTACTTACTTTAATAGGTTTGTTACTTATAACTTACTTACTATAACTTAAGTCCGACAGCAATAACCTGTTCGCTACGTTAGCTAGACTCACCTTTTTCATTTTCTGTAGGGATTGCTATTCATGTTTTCTAGATTCAAAACTTGTCATAAATCCTTTAGAACTTTTGTACTAATCAGTAGTTCGGACTGATTGTACTAATCAGTAGTTGGGACTCATCTGTATACAATTTATAGTGAATCTAAATATGTTAGTGCTTTTGCTTAATTCTTTTTTTTTCATTTTTTAAAACCGATGTCGTCCCAAGATCCGTTCAGATTTTGAATTCTTCAAAAGTTGTCTCATGTCGCTTCTTCTTTGTTCCACTAAACTTCCGATCTCCGGTTCCCGCTCCGATTCCGTTCCGCACGAAGCGCCCATCGCGTAAGTCTTTGCCGCCTGCTTACCATGGCCACCGGTGTTGCTGCTGTAATTTTGTCTTGTCTCTGCTGCTCCGTTGCAGGCATTAATAATGAAACAACTGAAAATTTTACAGCCTCAAAGGATAATTATCGGCTTGTTTTCCTACTTCAGCAGATATTTGTTTTTTGTCTCTGCTCTACTGACATGAATTTTTCTTCTCTCTTTTTGATGATATTGTAGCATTTGATTGTTTCTGGTGTTATTACGACTCTGATGAATCCTTTCCAATTATTTTGATGACTGGGTCTATAATTATTTTCCTTTACTAAGTTCAATTAGACTCTATTTGACGAATCAAACTGTAATCAACTATTTGTCTTATTTGGTGCCTAAGAGTTTTGAAAAATTGCTTACATCAACTGTTCAGTAACTTGCTCAGTCATTTTACTGTTCCTTAATTTCCATATGCAAAGTTTTCATAAAATACGTTATTTAAATTTTGTATGTTGATGAAGGACTTTGGATCTCTCACATTATAGTTCAATCTTCTAATTGCAGGCTTTTTATTGCTGTGTCCTTTTAAGTGCCGTGTTGTCTCATTTACATCATAGAACGTTGGTTGATGCCACTTCCAAGAGAACATTAGAGTAAGGGTTCCAAGGTACTTAATTGCTACTTTTCTGGTGACTCCACTCCTTTTTTCAATTTTCTTTACCTTAAAAAATTCTTGTTGGATCATCTATTCTTAGTATCTAGCCAGAAGTGTCTGTGCTTTTTTTTCATGTGTAATACCATTTTTTTTCATTAAAGGGACTTGCATTATTAATCGCATGAAAGTGATGACCTCACTATGTCATTAAGGATCTTTAATTCTTACCGGCAATTTTCCAAAAAAAACCAATAGCAGAAGCATTGGTTGCGTCCAGTTTCTATTTGACAGTTGCACTCTAGGGATATACTCATGAAGGATTCTGGGTAACAGTTTAGGAGGGCGCAAAGTTCCTTCTTGATTGTTGATGCACACGTTTTATGTGGGATTTAAAATGTGTTGAGGTATTTCAGTTGGAATGTAGAAGGTCTCTACTAGATTAGTTTAAGTTGCTTGCGATGGATACTTGAGAACACATGGTAGACCGCTTTTAGTGAACTTACATTAAAAATTAGGATACAAATTATTGGCAATGTCAAATCAGGCTAGATGACCGCGTTAAGACATAAGAGTAGCTTATTCATGAATGGAGGTGGTTATTAACTGGTTGATGCCCTATTAGCTTGTCTTAAACCAAATTAGATTTTGCAAATGATGACCCACTATCTAGTTGACAAAATCAGGCTATTGTGTCTTAAAGATTGTCTACCATTTGTTTGGTCCTTAAATAACGTTAAAGTGGGTTTATTATTGTCATCTTGTGGATCCTATGTTAACTTTTGGGATCCCCGACATTGAGTTCAAAACTGTGCAATGAACATCAAAATTGATCAATTTCTTTCCTCAAGTTTGGTTTATTATGACTTCACATGCCTGCCTATATTTCCCGTCATTTTTTTTCATAGGTTTGGCGAGTGTCAAGGTTACATATGAACTTATAACTGTATTATCAGCTAGAGATTTTTAGTGCAATACTGAAAACTTTGCAACTATTAGGAGCAGGATTATTTGCACACAAAACGGGTGTAAATAATATTACACCGCTATCAATCCCTTCTATTTAGGCTAATGATTACTTGTATAAAATTGTTACCCCAAACCCAAAATGTTTACGGTTGTACCGGGTGCATGGTTAGACGGCGATATTTTTCTGCTGAAACTTTGTATGTCATTAGCAATCTAAATATGCGACTGTTGTAAACGTTATTTCTCAGTTTCAGCACCCCCTTCTTTAACAATTACTATGGGGAACTACAAATTGAACATATGTCCTTGGAACGTTTATTCCCTGATATTCCCATTCTTTCACATCTGCTTTCTTTCTGTAATGCTAAGTTTCCCATTAGGCATTCCGGTTTTTGATGTGAAGGTGGGTAAAAAATTGGCTCGTGGAAATTTGGTAGGTAGAAAGCATAGCGTATATGATGGTTGAATTTTTCATGTTTGTCTATTTTTGGCTTTAAAACATGTTATAATTTGTACGAAGGAAGTCCCAATGGTATCTTCTTGTCAGAATTTAGTGAAAGACTTAGCTTTTAAAGCAATTTTCTTGTTATTAATTTGTAGGCTGGTACTCGATAGATCACTGCCAGTAATCTATCCTCCTATTACGTGATGAATTGATTCAAGAACAATGTGAAATCATAAATTCCGTGAGATACACCGAGTAGGAATGAGGGAAAGGGGGACTCTTTGCTTCTATTGCCTTTTTCATGATGTGATATGTGATTGTTAGCGTGCATCACTTTTTGTATCTTTTTACCAGGAAAGTATATGCAGATGGATTCTGTTCAATGTATTGTATTTGCAGCAAACGCAGCGATGGGAAAGTTCTGAGTTGTCCCAA